>JAUMHO010020383.1:0-20812 GCA_032360965.1 Ulva armoricana
TCCCAGTATAACGGTTTTGTGCCGGAAACGTAGATGTGGTTCTGAAGAAATTGTCCGACTCCAAGTAGCTTCGTGTGCTGGCGGTGTTGGTGGTGTTGGTGATGGTGTTCGTGGTGGTATTGGTAGTGGTAGTGGAGTAAAAGTTTCAGGAGCAAGAATCGATTTGAATACTGCTGCGGTTGCTGATCCTAAGGATATTGTTAAACCACAACCACGTAATCAACATCCTGATACTAAGCGTACAGAAAAAGGTTATTTACCTGCTCCAATGGCATTAGAAAGTATTACATCTCGTGCTCCTGCTCATCATCCATGGGTATCAGCAGGATTAGAAGTAGACTTACAAAAACCAGTAAACAATGATCAGCCACCAATGGCTGCTCAAACACCGCCTAAGGCTGCTAATGACGCACAAACAGGAGCTGGTAGTGCTCCTCAGGCAAAAGCACAAGTAGGTAACACTAACTCAGTTCCACCAGTGACTACTCCTCCAGCGCCTTCTAATGCTAAACAACCTCAACCACAAGCTACACCTACATCGACACCTACTAACACCACTACTACAAGTGCTAATGGTGCTCCTGTAAATAACAATACTCAGTCTAGTCAAAATGTTACAGCTCAAGCAGCACAGGCAGCAGGCAGTGGTACTGAATCAGGCTCAAGCAAAAACGCAGCAGCATTAACTGCTACACAACCTAAAGCAATACCTGCGTCAGCAACTGCCGCTGCTACAGCACAACGTGCCGCAGAAGTAGCTAGTCAAGCAGCATTACTACCAGGTCAAGTTGGTGCGTTAGGATTAACAGGATCACAATTAGAGAACGCAGGATTAATTAAACCTGGTTCAGGAACAATAGTTGCTCAAAACTTAGAAGCAGGTATGACTTATCAGCAAGCAAGTAAAGGTATGACTACTAGTACTGCTAATGCAACTAATAATCAAGTACAAGCACAAGCATATTCTAACTTATTAGGACAAGCACAACAAGTAGCAGTTAATACCGGCATGATTAAAGGTACAGAAAATCCTGTATTAGTGTTAGGTGTTATTAAAGCTGTTGCTGATGTAGGTCAAGCTCCAGTGGCAAGAACCCTTAATAGCGGCAACTTAACTACAGATCAAAAGGTAGCTGTAGCTAGTGTTGGTCTTAACGCAGTAGGAGGACAAAACGTATCACCAGCACAAGTTAATGCAGCAATAGCAGGTGGACAATACGCAGCACAGTTATCTAGTGGGCAAACTTCGTTAGGGTCATTAAGTGGAACAATAAAAAATAGTTCAGCTTCAATAAAAGATGGAGTCACAGGAAAAGTAAATGCGTTAGCATCACAAACTCCTGTTATTACTCCTGAAGGCGCAGTTAATTCAATAGCAGGTTCGTTACCTACACTAGGTGGAAAAGAACCTAATTTCCTAGGAGCTTTAGGAACTAACGTAGAGCCATTACCGTTAACACCTGAAGAAGAAAAGAAAGTTAGAGCAGAAGCTACTAAGAAAGGTCAGAATCCTGATACAGCAGTTAAAAACTTTGGTATCAGTAAACGTATTGCTCAAGGTCTAGGTATAGGCCCTTCAGGAGCAATAGCATCATCTACTAAGAATTTTGCTAATACAGCAGCAGGTGGTGATAATGCTTCCTTATTATCTAAACCAGGTGTAAGCAATGCGCCATCGATGAAAACTCCATTATCATTGGCAGGTGTAGTAGGTGGTGTAGGTGCTATCGTAGGTATAGCAGCTGGTCCAGGTAACCCTGCGTTATCTACATTAGGTAATAGTATTAGTAGTGTAGCATTATCAGTAGATCAACAAAGAACAAATATTGCCTCAGGATCAGGAAATACTACACAATCGAATACTCAACTAACACAGAAACAATTTGGTAATTTAATGGCTGGAACTATTAGTCAAGTAGTTACACAACAAAGTGGTGTAAATTTAAATGTAGCAGGAGTTGCTGCAGATAATTTAACTGCTACAGAAAAAGCTAGAATCACTAGTGATGCTATATCTAAAGGCCAAGATCCACAGAAAGCAATTCAAAATGCTCAAGTAGGTAGAAACTTAGCAGCATCAATAGGAGCAGATAAACTAAATGCTATAGGCGCAGGTAACCTTTCAACGGCAGATAAAATAGCAATAGCTGAACGTGGTGAAGCACAAGCATCTGCTACATTTGCTTCACTAGGGGTAGATCAAGCTACTATTGCTAAGCTAAAAGCAGCAAGCAAAGCTTCGGCATCACAAGCAGGTGGTGAAACTAAAGCATCAGTAGTAGCACAAGGTACTAATAATCTTAAAGGAGCTAAATCTCAGTTAAGCGGATTAGTTACTGATGGCGGATCAGCATTAGGAATTCCATTACCATCTATTTCTGGAGAACAAGTAGAAGCACCAGCTGGAGCATCACAAGCAGGTGGGCAAGTACAAAACTTAGTATCTCCTGAGTTTAAAAAATTAGCTGCTGAAACTGCTGCTCTTAAAGAACAACGTGAGCAGAAAAAGAAAATATTTGAAAATGCTGGATATACAAGACTGTACAGTGGTAATCCACAAGATCCTGCTTTATTAGCAGCAGAAGCAGACGCTAAAGAAGCTTATCAATTAGCTGATAAGAGATATCAAGAAGCATTAAAAGCTGAAAGAAAAGCTGGAGTAGCACAATTTGCTAGCGTTGCTGGTGGCCTAGGTGGAGGTGGATTTCCTGGACTTCCATTCTAATAAATAATATTAAAGGTAAAATATGGCAATCTACGTAGGCTTTACAACTCAAAATTCTAATAGACCTAGAACTTCGGATGCTACCTCAGGGGTAGATGGCGGGGTTGGGTCGTTGTCCAAACCTATAGTTATTGGCAAAAAATATAGATTAACTGATCAACTATTAGTTCAACAAGACTTTATTAATGCCTTAAATATTCGTCAAGGTAGTAAAGTAGGTAATCCAGCTTATGGAACCACATTGTGGGACTTTATCTTTGAACCAAATTCACCAGAAACAAATGGGCAAATTGAATTAGAAGTTCGTAGGGTAGCATCACTAGATCCTAGGATCATTCTAGGATCAGTTCAACCTTATCCTTCAGATGAAGGTGTGTTAATTGAAATTCAATTAGCATTTCAACCATTCAATAATGAGACATCATTAAGTTTATTCTTCTCAAAAACAGTTGGTACAATAATTTAAGATTCAATATGATCAAATAAATACATTACTTTTTTAAGATAAATGTATGAACCAGTATGATTTTAGTAAAAAACCCATATATACAAAAACTGATGTCCCTTTTCTTGGATATCTAAGCTTTTTTGTTGAAGGGTTGCGTAAAGATTTTCTAAAAGAACATCCAACTTATACTGATATTACCAAACCTTTAGACAATTTTGAATTGTCTAGACCACCAACTGAAGGGGCAGCATTAACCGCATCTTATGTAGTTAGTCAACCAGATGCTTGGATGTCATCTTGGTGTAGATATCAAACAAGTCCTGATAGCTCAGTTCATATTAATGAAAACCGTCTAACACACTATCCTACAGCAGCAAAAATAATAAAAGAATTAGGTTCAGACTTGGGTATAGTGCTGTACTCGTCTATGGAAAGTTATTCAGTTATAGAAAGACATACAGACCACGAGAATAGAGAAAACAGATTTCTTAGAATACATATACCTATAATAATACCAAAAGGTGACGTATTCATTGAAATTAATGGGGAAGAAGCTCATTATTCTTGCTCTGATATATTTGGATTCAATAATCAGTATGTCCATTCAGCCCATAATTACACTAAAGACAGACGTTTAATATTTTTAATTGATATACGTAGAGAGTTTTTAGGTTTACCTCCAGCTGATTGTTATGACCTTAAAACTGAAAAAAATACTCCCCCGTTCACTAGAAACGGTGTTATATGGAATTCTGCGGCTGAGTTAGCACGTGTAAAAGCCATGTAAAACATTTAAAACCCGCTTAAATATTAGCGTTTTTTGCTATGATAAATACTAGAATACAAGGGTATACACATGGCAACGACTTCAAGACAAACTACAATATTTGGAATTCAAGACTGGAAGCAGCTTTATCAGACATTTTCTGAAGCAAATTTCCAGTCATACGACTACGAAACCTTACGAAAAGCATTCGTAGATTATCTACAAACATACTACCCAGAAACATTTAATGACTATACTGAGTCATCAGAATTTGTTGCCCTACTTGATGTTATCGCATTTATGGGCCAAGCCCTAGCGTTTCGCAATGACCTAAATACCCGTGAAAATTTTATCGATACTGCTGAGCGCCGTGACTCTGTAACTAAACTAGCTAACCTAGTAGGATACACTGCTAAGCGTAATATCGCAGGTCAGGGATATATCAAAGTATCTTCTATTTCTACAACTGAAGGTGTATACGATATTAATGGAAACAACTTAGCAAATCAAACTATTCTGTGGAATGACCCTGCTAACGCATTTTGGCAAGAGCAGTTCAATGCTATTATTAACGCTGCTTTAGTCAGTTCACAACGTATTGGTCGCCCTGGTAATTCTGGAACTATACTAGGAGTTCAAACTGATGAGTACACATTAGCACAACCTTCAGGTTACTTGTCAGTATTGCCTTACGCAACGGTAGTTGATGGTATCAATATGAACTTTGAATTAGTAAGTGTAAGCTCGAAAGGATCTGCAACAATTTACGAAGTACCGCCAAATACACAAGGTTTCTTTAATCTTTTATATCGTAATGATAATTTAGGTTATGGTTCAGCAAACACAGGTTATTTCTTTTACTTCAAGCAGGGTAGCTTAACTGCTAGTGAGTTTGCATTAAATCAAAAGATTCCTAACTGGGTTCAGAACATTGACATTCAAGGTATTAACAACTCAGATACTTGGTTGTTTCAGTTAAACAGCAGTGGCACATTAGTTTCTAAAGAATGGTTAAAAGTAGAAAATGTATACAACAATGCGTCATTAAATACTGAAAGTTCAAACAGAGATATTTTCTCAGTAGTATCACGTTTTAATGATCAAGTAGGTTATGTATTTGGTGATGGTATTGTATCATCTATACCTACAGGTAACTTTAGAGCATACGTTCGTGCTGGTAACGCATTACAATATACTATTGATCCTGAAGAAATGCAAGGCATTTCAGTAGTATTCAGTTATATTTCAAGATCAGGTAAAACTGAGTCGATGACCTTTACACTAGATTTACAACAACCTGTTAATACAGCACAAACACGTGAATCATTAACTGCTATCAAAGAACGTGCGCCGTTACGTTATTACTCACAGAACAGAATGGTTAATGGTGAAGATTATACATCATTCCCATACACTCTATACAGTTCTATTATTAAGTCACAAGCAATTAATAGAACAAGTATTGGTGTATCACGTAACTTAGATTTATTAGATCCTACTAACAAGTATTCAAGTAATAACTCGTTTGGTACTGATGGCGCAATATGGCAAGTTAATACTCCTAAAACAACAGTTGAAACATTTATTACGTCTAGTGATTCTACTAAATTTTTAACTGGGGAACTTCGTACAATATTATCAGCTTATAGTTCAATACAATTCTATCAGGAAAATTATCCTCGTTATTCATCAACATATATTGTAACCTTAAGTCCAACAGTTACTAGTGACGTATATTGGAAACAAGCCACAGTAAATACTAATTCTACCACTGGTTATTTTTATATAATCAATAATGGATTAGAAATACCTATCAACGTAGGTGTTGCTGGTGGAGGATCAGACCAAGGTAATACGCAGTTTTTAACTGTAGGTAGCTTAATTAAAATTTTACCTCCTACAGGAAAATTCTTTGATCAAAACAACAGAATCGTATCTACTTCATCAGTAACTACAAAAACTTATTTGTGGATTCAAATACTTAACGTAGTAGGAAATGGTAGTAATTCAGGTAAAGGTGTATTTGCTGATGGTAGCGGTCCAGTTACTATTAATAATTTTTTACCATCTACATGTTTTATTGATAATACAGATTCTATTATTCCAGCATTTGATAATGTGTTGTCAACTACGGTTACTGAACGTGCTACCTCATTTATTAATCTTGGATATAACTTCGTTCTATATTTTGATAACTCAATACCAATTACACAAGAACGTTGGACAATCGAACAATACACTGGCTCAACACCAAATAATGATGCTTGGTTTGTAGATTTTAAATCGCAAGGATTAGGAAGATATATTATCTATGTTAAAAGTCTTTCTTATTTTTGGGGTTCAGTAGAAGATACTAGATTCTTATTTGACGTAGATAAGCGAGTTTTTGATCCTAAGAGTGGTCGTGTCTCACAAGATTACATTACTATACTATCTACTAATACTTTACCTGTACCACCTAACTCGCCTAATTTACCATTGAATAATAACTTGCGTGTTAACATTGTAGGGCAATTAGTACAAAGTGATGGTTATGCTGATGACTACGCAGTTGAAATTTCAGGTACTGACGTTGACGTAGATGGTATTGTTGATGATCCTGATTTCTTTAACTATGTTGTTGGAACACCAGACAATACTCAACCATTCGTATTCTTTGAAAGATTCATTGATGGTAATGACTTAGAACGTTATCTATTAATTTACACAAGTATAGTTAATTATCAGTACAATTCATATTCTGCGATTGATTCTGTAAAGTATCAATATCCAGTAGGGCAAGTGTTTTATGCTAATAATCCTCCATTAGAATCACAAAGACCTGATCAGTTGAATCCGAACAACTCATTTTTTATAACGCAAATTCAAGCAGGAACTGTAAACACAATAGAAGTAATACCTACTACTGATTATCTAGCAGCAGTAGGGCGTCAAGGATTAGCATTTCAATATCGTCATATATCGCCTAATACAACTCGTATTGATCCAGGTACCACTAATATTATTGATTTGTATGTAGTAACACAGTCATATTATACTGCTTTTACAAATTGGATACAAGATACAACTGACACAGTTCTTAAACCTAATAAGCCTACTATTTCAGAATTATCACAATTGTATCAAGCAGGTATTAATAATTATAAAATGATTTCAGATACCGCAGTATTAAATTCAGTTGATTTTAAGCCATTGTTTGGTAAAAAAGCAGCACCACAATTTCAAGCAACAATTAAAGTCATTAAAAATATTAACACAGTAGCTAGTGATAATGAAATTAGAACTGCGGTGGTAGCAGCAATGAATAATTACTTTAATATTGATAACTGGAACTTTGGTGATACTTTCTATTTCTCAGAGTTAAGTGCTTACTTACATAATCAAGTAGGTGATTTAATTAGTTCAGCAGTACTAGTAAGCAATAATCCAGATCAACCTTTTGGTGATTTGTATGAAATACGTTCAGCACCTTATGAAATTTTTGTTAACGGTGCTTTACCAACAGATGTACAAGTTATTACTGCTCTTACTCCTGAGCAATTACAATTCAAATAAATACTTAAAATAACATAACGGAAAAACATAATGGCATCAAGAATCAGATCGATAGATTTTCTTCCAGAAATATTTCAAACACCTACTAACGCACAGTTTTTAGGAGCAACAGTAGACCAGTTGATATCTCAACCTACATTAGCCCCATTACAAGGTTACATTGGTCAACGCTTTGGGCCAGGCATCAATCCTAAAGATACTTATATTCCAGAGCCTACTAAGGCACGTACTGACTATCAGTTAGAACCTGGCGTAATATTTCTAAAACCTGATACCAATACAGTTGATGATTTTCTTACATATCCAGGTATTATTGATGCTATTAACGTAGAAGGTGGAATAACTACTAATCCTCAGGAATTATTCAGCAATCAGTTTTATTCATGGGATCCGTTTGTAGATTTAGATAAACTTATAAATTATTCACAATATTACTGGTTACCTAATGGTCCTATACCAGTAACTTTAACTACTAATGTATTATATGGTGATCAAAAATATGTAGTTAGCTCGACTCCACAAGGTTACTTGTTTGATGGTGATAACGACTTAAATCCTGCTATTACATTAATACGTGGCGCAACTTATGAATTTGATGTAGACCAACAATCACAATTTTGGATTCAAGGAGAACCTGGTGTATCAGGTGTAGATCCAATAGCACCTAACGTCAGTACACGTGAAATTTTAGGTGTAGTAAACAATGGTACTACTAAAGGAAAAGTATTATTTACTGTTCCGCCTAAGGATGCTCAGGACTTTCTAGCTAATTTACCAGGAGATTACTCAGTTGATTTGGCTACTGATTTAACTTATCTTGATTTTCTTGAAGGATATAATTCAATAGCAATTGCTAATATTACACAGGCTACGCCTGGTGTAGTTACTACTGCTACTGAGCATGGATTATATAACGGCGCTAGCGTAATTTTTGAATTTGTTGGTGGCATGACTGAAATTAACGGTAATCGTTATTATGCGAAAGTATTATCTACTACAACATTTCAACTGTTTAACGATTATGAATTAACGACACCTATTAATACATCACTGTTTACACCTTATTCTAGTGGTGGTAATATTTCTATTCCAAATTGGAAAACATTAGAACAAATTGGTAATATTGATGGCGTTACATCTTTTCAAAATAAAACTTTACTAGTATGGAAAGGTACATTTAATGAAGGCGTTTACAGAGTTATATTTGTAAATAGTCCTACTGTACCTTTCTCAACTGACCCATATGGAACAACTGGTTGGGACCAACAAACTTTAGTAACATTAGTTCCTGTTCCTGTTCCACCACCTAACTTATTCAGAATAGTTGTTCAAGGTGGTAACGTTTATGCGTTAAGAACATTCTATAAACAAATTAATAATAATATTAATCTTATTCCATATATTTCTGCTAATAAAGATATTCTTTATTATCAAGATTCAGTGTTTCCAAATAACTTTGGAGTCATTCAATTAGTAGATGATAACTCAAGTTATAAGATTGATGTTGTTGCTGATATTTTAGGAAAACAACAAGCTCGTGTACCTCAAAGTGATCCTAATGGTATTACTCTTACTAACGGATTAAAAGTTAAGTTTCAAGGTAATGTTGTGCCAGCTTCTTATTTAGAAGGTGAATATTATGTTGAAGGTGTAGGTACATCTATTGAACTTATTCCTGTTGGATTGTTAGATGTAACAAATGAACCATTCTTAATTGAAGATACCTTATTTCAAGCAGACTATATTACTATTAATCGTGGGTCAAAGGATCTAAACGCATGGACACGTAGTAATCGTTGGTTTCATTCCAACGTTATTCAAATAGCAGAACAAGCTAATAACACATTTGATGTAGCACCTGGGTATAATATTAAAGATCAACGTGCTAAAAGACCTATTATAGAATTTAGAGCTGGGCTAAAACTTTTCAATCAAGGTATTATAGGAGTTAATCCTGTAAATTGGGTAGACACTACAACACTTGATGCTTTATCAACGGTATCAGGTCAACCATTCTCATCATACCATCCTGATGGATCCACTTCAGAACTGTCAGTTGGTGATACTATTATTTTTATAGCAGACACTACTGGTTCTGCTAGTACACAATTCTACGTAGGTGAACTGAACGGTAATATTATTTTAGAATCAATTTATACGTATCAAATTAATGAACAAAGTTATGTTACAAATGGCACTCGTGCTGGAAATACTTATTGGTATGATGGTGTTGGAGTAAGCTTATGGAACTTAGGCCAGAAAAAACAAGTAGTAAACCAAGAACCTTTATTTGATGTATTCAATAGTAGTGGCGTAAGTTTCAGTACTACCGCAACTTATCCTAATACTACATTTAGAGGCAATAAGTTATTCTCATTTGCTAGAGGTACAGGTCCTGCTGATCCTATCATAGGTTTCCCACTACAATACAATGGCGTTGGTAACTTAGGTGATATTACATTTGATGTTAATCTTTACTCAGCAACATTTACGTATACATCAGGAACAACTACAGTAACAGAAAAAGTAAGTAATGGCTTCGTCTACGATTATACATCTTTAGTAAATTTTACAAGATTATTAGGATGGCAAACTGCTATTGAAGATTCAGTTCAGTATCAAGTATTCACCTTTAATACTGCTGCTACTGATTATAACTTCAATCTTACATCAACACGTTTTATTTGTGATATTCCAGCAGTTAGCGATTCAGCAACTCAATGGTTAAACTGCGCTGTGTATGTAGAAAGTATACTACAAGATATTAACAGTTACACTGTTTCTATTAATCCTACAGCACTAGTAAAAGGAACTAATACCGGAGCAATAGCAGTAAATGGTGGAATAGGATATGAACCTAATTCTACGTTAACTTTAAGTTTCAATACTCCTGAGGGCGGCAATCCTGCTCAAGGTATTGCTACTACTGACGCAAATGGTACTATTACTTCTATAAATATCACCGATGGTGGTTTTGGGTATACCTTCGATTCATCAGGCGTTAATTCAGTAAACACTATCCCATTAGTTACAGCAGTATCTGGTAAAACACCAATAGATTCAGCTACCTTCACATTTACGTTAGCTTCTCCATTGGCATTGACTACACTAGTTACATTAAACTCACAAGTAGTTGAAACATCAGTAGTTAATATTTTATTATATAGTAATTCTGTAAGTCAAAATGCTTATTTTGAAATTCCTTCTAACTTAGCTAATAATCCGTTAAGTTCAAATGTTACTTCAATTGCTTCAGGTGATATTAGATTACAGTATCAATCAATATATAGAAATTTACCTGCTGCTAGTGGTCCTGTATTTGGAAATAATAATCTACATGACTTAGGTAACATTATTCCTTATGGTACTAATATTATTCAAAATAGTGCTCCACTAACATTACCATCAGTATTTTTACGTAATAGTAATCATAACATATTTGCTGCGTTAAAATATAACTCTAATGAATATCAAAAGTTTAAAGATTTAATTATTGATAATGCTAATAGAGGTAACTATACTAATTTAATGACTCCTGGTCAAATATTAGATGATATTATACAAACTATTGGGAACACAAGAAATCAAAGATCGCCATTCTATTGGAGCGACATGGTGCCTTCAGGCGCACCTATTGCTACTAGGACATACAACTTTAATACAACTACTGCGATTACTAGATTTCAGTTAACTAGAAGATACACCTTTACTGCTGCTAACTATTTTGGTCTTCAAGTTTATCATATCAGAACAGTAAATGGAATTACAGTTCAGACTACTTTAATTAGAGGTAGAGATTATCAAGTAAGTACAACTGCTGCTTCAGTAACAGTTACATATCCTATTATACCTGGTGACCAGATTCAAATTGATGAATACAATCAAACTTTTGGTAGTTATTGCCCATCAACTCCTACAAAATTAGGTATGTATCCTAAGTATATACCTGAAGTAGTGTACGATGAAACTTATCAACCAGCTACCTACTTTATTAGAGGACATGACAACAGTTACAATAGATTATATGGTAACTATGATCCTATTACTAAAACACTAGATGATCCAAGAGATTCAGCTACTTTAGAATTTGAACAACGTATATACAATAACATTAAACTACCTTTGTCATACGATCAAGTAGATTCATTGCCTGTACCATTAACTTCTGTTATTCCAGGTAAATTTAGACAAACTGGATACACAAGAGAACAGATTATTAATATCAATACATCTCAATTCTTAAACTGGGTAGGACAAAATCGTATCGATTATCGTTCACAAGAATATCAACCAGCTAATTATTATTCGTACAATTATAATCAATCAACAGATAGACTAGACAATGAGTTAATTCCTCCAGGTTACTGGCGTGGTGTTTACAATTATTTTTATGACACTGATCATCCTGCTACTGCCCCATGGGAAATGTTAGGCTTTACTTCTAGACCAAGTTGGTGGTTAGGACGTTATGGTGATGCTCCATATACTAGTGACAATACATTATTATGGAATGACTTGGCGCAAGGTATTAACTGGAATAATGGTAACCCTGTTGTGTTACCAGCTCGTGTTCGTCCTGGATTATTAGATATTCTACCTGTTAATTCAAAAGGCGAAATGCTTCCACCTATCGAATCTGTTGTAGGACAATCTGATTACTTTACATTTAAAAATAATTGGGTATACGGTGATCAAGCACCAGCCGAAACTGCTTATATTCGCTCATCACAGTGGCCATTTGATGCTATAAGACTACTAGCATTAACTAAGCCAGCTGAGTTTTTTAATTTTTATGTAAACGTTGATACTTACAGATATAATGCTGAGTTTAATCAATATCTTTATAATGGTCGTTATAGATTAGCGCCAGAAAATGTTCCACCTATATATGCTACAATACCTCTAGGATTCCCAGCGGGTTCTTTCGCAGTAGGTGCTTCTCCAGTAGGTTCCCCTGTATCTACTACCTCGTACATTAACTGGATAGTTGATTACGAATTACAATTAGGAATTCAAGCTTCTACTGAAATCACATCTATCCTTAATAACTTAGATGTAAGATTAGTTTATAGATTAGCAGGCTTCTCGTCTAAAGATAAATTAGCTTTCTATGTAGAAAAATCGACCCCAGCTTCAACTAACAATTCATTATTGATCCCTGATGATAGCTATCAGATTATATTATACAATAATCAACCATTTGACAAAATATTCTACTCGTCTGTTATTATACAAAAAGTAGAAGGTGGTTTTGCTGTATTTGGTAATGGACAAGTTGAAACATACTTTAATTCAGTTGAACCTATATTCAATGGTCAGTATGCTACATTTACACAATCAGGTCTTACTGTTACAGTAAGTACTGCTTATAATCCAAAAACTGTTATTCAAACTCCATATGGATTTGTTTTTACTAATCCACAAGCGGTAGCAGAATTTTTGACAAACTATGGTAGATATTTAGAACAACAAGGTGTTAGATTTGAACAGACAGAAGGTACTGCTAAAATTAATTGGGAGTACATGATATACGAGTTCTTATATTGGGTAGCTTCAGGGTGGAGTATTGGTTCTACTATTAATTTAAATCCTTCTGCTAAATTATTTACAGTCAATAAAGATAGCGCAATTATTCAACCTTTAACAATACAACAGCAAAACTTTGTACTGAATCAAAATTTATTACCAATTCAAAATAAAGACATGAGTATTGTGCGTGATGGTACTGTTTTTGCAGTAACTCCATTAAATGAAGGTGACACGGTAGCTTATACTAACTTAAATGTTAGTAACATGGAACACGCTATCATATTTGATAATAAAACAGTATTCAATGATGTCATTTATTCTCTAGTAACTGGATTAAGACAGCAACGTATTTTATTACGTGGTTATAAAACTGGTGAATGGCAAGGTTCAGTTAATCCTGATGGATTTATTTTAAATAGAGATAATATTGAACAATGGAATCCTAATAGAAAATATACTAAAGGCGTCATTGTCAAATACAAAAACAGATATTGGGTATCTAATCAGTTAGTACCACCGTCAACAACTTTTGATAAAGATAAATGGTTTATTTCTGATTTTACACAAGTACAAGAAGGTTTATTATCTAATCCTGCTACTCGCTCAGCGGAATCAGTTCTTTACTATGATATTAATAATGCTAATTTAGACCAAGATAGTTCATTACTATCGTACTCACTGATTGGGTTTAGACCACGTGAATACCTAGTAGCTGCTAATTTACCTGACTCATCACAAGTTAATGTGTATAAGAACATGATTGAAACTAAAGGTACTTCACTTTCTTTGAACGTGTTCAAAAAGGCACAATTACCGCAATCAACAATTGATTATACTACATATGAAAACTGGGCTATCTTAGGTGGTCAGTTTGGTGGTGTCCTAAATCAAAACTATGTTGAAATGGATTTAAACGAAGCCTTATTAAGTGGAAATCCTGCTACTGTTGGTATGGTAAACATCAGAATTTCAGGAATTACTAAAGCATCAATCGCAGTAGTTACAACAACAACTACTCATGGATTATTCGATGGGCAAGAACTAACAATTACTGGAGTATTGGGTATGCTCCAAGTTAATGGTAATACCTATTATGCTAAGACTATAGGATATTCATCTACTCAGTTTGGGTTATATACTAATGCCGCATTATCAGTACCAGTTAATTCGACTGCGTATACTACTTACATAAGTGGTGGTTACGTTAATCCTAAATTAAATGGAGTTCAACAAACAGTTCAATTAAACGAACTAGTTAACTATGGTCGTAAACCATTAACTGCTAATTTTTTACCAACTATTGCAATTAATAGTTACAATGCGGATTCAGCATTACCAGCTGCTGGATATGCTAATTTTAATGACGTTAAGTATAGTGCGTACAATGTAGCGAGTTTAGCTGCTAATGCCAATGGTGTTACTGCCCTTAATAAGGGTAACTACATTTGGATAGCTGATGTTAATGGTACTTGGCAAATGTATACTACAGTATCAACTAATACTACTGCTATTTTAGTAGTTAATAACTTAGATGGTACTGTGACTATATATTTTAATGGCTCTCATCAATTAACACAAAATACTACAATTGCTGTTGTAGATTTTGATTCTCAAGTAAACGGTTATTATTCGGTATTGAATGTATTATCTGATTCTACTATTCAAATAACATTAAACTTAGATCCTTCAGTTCAACAAATTGAATCACAGGGTGTTGTGCTAAAACTTGTATCACAACGTGTAGCTACTCCTGCTGATATTCTTAACTTAAACTTACTCAATACTGAGTTTTTACGTAATAGAGTATGGGTAGATGAAGATGTAGATACAGATTGGGCAGTTTACGAAAAAACAATTAATTATGCTAGTTCAACAACATTAGCTGATATAACTTCCCCAACTACTAGTGCTGCTTACACAACTGCTTTGGGCTATGCTATTGCGCTGTCATCAGTTGGTCAAATTCAAAGATATACAACTGTATCTGGAGAACTTGTTTTAACTGAAACTTTAAATGTTGCTATTGGCGCAGCAAAACAAATAGCTGCTGTTCAGTATAATAGTAGTTCTACTAACAGTGTAATCTTAGTAGTTTCAAATGAAGGCACAAATCAAGCTCAAGTATTTTCAAATACTGGAGAAAATGGTGCTTTAGTATCAGTCACTAATCTTACATCACCAGATTCCGGTACGGTACAATTTGGTAAACACATAGCTATATCAGGTGATGCTAATTTTATAGCAGTAGCTGATGGAACAAACACTGTTTATATTTTTGAGGCAGTCGCTGATTTTTCTAATTATGTTTTTGTTGCTGATAGTCAAATAACTGTAGGTTCATCTTCTACTGATTTATTTGGGTATAATATGTCTTTCAACTATGATGGTAGCAGATTAATTATTACTGCTCCACAATCAACAGTTGATGGCAAAATAGAATCAGGAAGTGTTTATATATTCGACAAATTAGGAACAAATACAACTTATACTTTATCACAAACAATAACTCAGCCAACAGGTGAAGGTTATGAAGCTTCTGATGCTGGAGCTGAATTTGGTAGAGGTCAAGCAAATAATGTTACTATTAGTGAATTATTAATTGGTGCTCCTTATGCTTTAAATCAAGTAGATGGTAGTTTTGTAGATGGTGCTGTTTATAGATACACAGATATAGGTAAGAAAACTGGAGTAGTTCAGGGTATACTAACTAACGCTGTTAATGGTACTATCTACATTAATGGTATTCCTGTACCTATATTTGCTTCGACAGCATCAGCAATAGCAAATATTATTAATACTAATGCTACGTCTATACCTAACGTAATGGCTTCAGGTGCGGTTAATCCACTGGGTCAACAAGTTATAACTATTTCATTAATTGATCAAGTAAATGCTCAAGTTAATAATAAACTAACTGTTACTGGCGACTCAGAAGTGTTAGCACAGATAGGTATTATGCCATATCTATTAACACAGACCATATATGATCCACATCTAGAAAATGTTAGTCAATTTGGTTACACAATTGCTTACAGTGAACAAGATTCTTTCATTACCACAGCTCCAGCTGGTAATCAATACGCACTAACTCTATTTGATTACACAGATGATGCTACTGAAAACGATACTATTTTTGATCACGACACCACACAGTTTGTCGATCAAAATATCAATGCTGGTGTTGTTTACATGTTTGATTATTTAGGTGTTGCTAATCCATCCTTAGAGAATCCAGGAAAATATGTCTACGCACAATCAAATAATCCAACATTCTCTGGAACAAGTGGACAAGCTATTAAACAATCAGCAGCAGAAGGTTCAGCGTTACTGTTTAGAAACTTCTCTACAATTAGCGGATTACAAAATGGCGCTATATTATTTGTAAACACTAAACAACAAACAGACTGGCATACATATCGTAAATCACAATCTATAGTTGATGCAGCATTGATTTTAAATGTTCAAATCTATGATAGGCTTTCTAATGAAACTTTAGCTTATATTGATACTATTGATCCGCTAGGAGGAAAAATCCTAGGTATAGTTGAGGAAAATATTGATTATATTGGTTTCACTGATCCAGCAGCATACGATGTTACTATTAACAGTAATGCTTCAAGTTTATTATGGGGCGAAGCACACGTAGGTAGAATTTGGGTAGACACAAGTAATGCTCGTTGGGTAAACTATCACCAAAATGATACTGATTATAACTCAATTCATTTTGCTACAGTTTTCCCAGGTTCAGTTGTTTCAGCATATACATGGACTGAATCGTTAGTTACTCCAGATGAGTGGCCAGGTCCTGGCTTACCGTTCTCTACTATTAACTATAGTTTCCAATATGTTGAAGATTCAACAGGTGGATTATCACCACGTTACTATTTTTGGGTAAGCGATAGTAATACAGTATACACTCAATTAGGTAAAACATTAAACGCTAAGACAGTAGCACAATATATTCAAGATCCATTAAATTCTGGCGTGTCATATATGGGAGCATTAAATGCCTCAACAGTAGCACTATATAATTCAGGAAATGATATTAATGATCAAAGTTCTGTATTACATATTGGATTGACCGTATCAGAAATTAATGATGACTTACATCAACAGTTTGATTTAATCAGAGAAGATTCAACATTTGATTTCTTACCAGGATTTCCTTCAGTATTAAATGATTTTGCTCCACCAGCAAACTTATATTCTAAGTTCTTAGATTCATTATGCGGTCGTGATGAGTTAGGACAATTAGTTCCTGATCCTGATCTTCCTCCATTAGTAAGAACAGGTACTGCTCGTCGCCCTCGTCAGACTATGTTTAGAGATCCGTTCGTAGCATTACAGAACTACATTACATATGCGAACGAAGTACTTTATACTATTCCAGCTGCAGAAAATAAAGCACCTAGTTTCTTAAACAAATCAGGAACAGCAGCAGAAAGTAGAACAGGTCGTGCATTTAATACTGCTAATTTTTGGACTTATTCTACATGGTGGGCTGCTGGTTACGATAGAAATCTTAAGATTGTTGAAACAGTAGGTAGATTCTATCAACTACAAACAATTCAACCATATGAAGGTTTAGTAGTTAGAGTAGCTAACAACGGTGAAGGCGCATTTGAAGTTTATATATATGAAAATAGTGCGTGGAGACGTATTGGTTTACAATTTGGTACTTTTGTTATTTTACCAACAATATATGCTGTAACAACTCCAGCAAATATGCCATCAGATGCTATTTACTGGATATTAAGAGCATTGAACGAACAGATTTTTACTGAAGCTGAGTTAATCTTTAGAAATAAATTATTGATTCTCATGTTCCAATTAATAGCCTCAGAGGGTAATCAAGGTCAAAATTACTTGCCATGGTTAAACAAAACTTCATTCTTAGACGTAGATCATAGATTACGTGAACTTACCGAGAATGAAAAATTCCAACGTGACAACGAATTCTTCCTTGAAGGTTATTTGAATGAAACTAAACCCTTCCACGTAGTTATTAAAGATTTCGCATTAGTATACAATAAAACTGATCCATACTTTGGTGATATAACTGACTTTGATGTACCAGCACAGTATAATAGTTCATTAGCACAATTCTATAGCCCTCAGTTACAATATAACTATGATATACCATTACAGTTTAATCAGTATTATCCAAATGATCCAATTTGGCAAACAGCAGATTATACACAATGGTTCCAAAATTATGGTGTAGGATTATTACCTAATGGTTTACCTGATTTTCCTGCTACACAGGTTACACAATTTATCACATTGCCAGTTAATACATTCTCTGCTCAAATATATGGACAACCTACAGCATCAATTAGAGTAAATGATCCAGCAGCGTTAAGAGTAAATCAGTTTATTACTAGTGATAGCGGAGCATTAGCATTGAACACTCAAATTACTGCTATTGATTTTACCACTGGAGTACTTTCACTTAATAAAGCAACATTAACTAGTCTAACTACAACTGACAACTTAACAGTATACGATCCTATTTCTGTAGAGAACGCATATTCATTAATGGGTAGTGGAGTAATTAGAATAGGTGAAGAAAAAATAGCTTATCAAACAGTAGATAGAGCTGCTGGAATTATCACAGATTTAATTAGAGGTTATGAAAATACGGTCGCTACTACTCACCTTGCTGGAGTAGAAGTTCGTCAAGATTTACCTGCTGTTCAAGTATACGATGGCGCTCGAGGTTATTCTTTAACTAGACCACCTAGAATTTCTGCTTATATAGATACTACCATATATCCAGCTCCTAGACAAACTGTATTATTAAATCCTAATATTAATTCTGATGGAAGTATTACTAGTGTTGATATTGTTAATCCTGGTGCCGGATATGTTATTCAACCGTTAATTGAAGTTGAACCTCCATCTGATCCAGCGTTTACCCAATATTTTGCGTTAAATGATATAATCTATGATGACAATCTAAGATCAGGAACTAATAGAAACACTATTAGTATGATTGTACCTATAGAAGGAGCAGTAAATGTACCTACTGTAGCAGACTCAGTAACATCATCTATTCTAGTACCAATTCTAAATGCTGAAGGTATTACAGTAGGCATGGGTGTATTATATAATTCAGATCCAACTCCTAGATTTATTCCATCAAATACAACTGTAATAGAAATTATTGCAGCTACTGATATTTCTCCAGTATTTGTTAAACTAAATGTAGCTGTTACTTTACCACAAGGAGCTACATTAACATTTGTTCACCAATTTAAAACAGGCGATCCTGTAAGATTCAAGGCATTAGCTGGTGCTAAACCTCCATTAGGATTATTAGATGATTCATACTACTACGTAGGAGCTGTTGGTGGAATAGTAACTGGAGTTAATGTAATATCAGCTGGATCTGGTTACGTAGATATACCTACAATTAGAATTTTAGGTGGCGGTGGTATTGGTGCGGTTGCGGTAGCAGCAATGGCAGTCAATGCTGAAAATTCTTCAGCTATATCTATAACAAATGGAGCAAGTGGTGTTGGATACAACGAACTTGATTTAGTTTCTATCAGTGTTACAAACGTTGAGGATCCTGCTATACTACAAGTATTAACAGTTAACGGTGGTGCTATTACTTCTGTTGCTGTATATAGAGTAGGTAGCACAACTTATGCTGGCTCATATGTTAATTTACCAAATCCAGTAGCTGTATTAACTAATGTAAGTACAGGAATTTATGATTTAGTATTAACTAACCCTGGCGCAGAGTATATACAAATTCCAACTATACAAATACTAGGTGGTGGAGCAACAGCTATAGCTACCGCACACGTAGCTAGTATGTACTTAAGCTTAGCTATAGTTAATGGCGGTGGTAGTGGATATGCGTTAAATGACGTTCTTACAATTAATAGCGGAGCAGGTACAGCAGCTAGATTAACAGTTACTGGTTTAGGCGCTGGTAATTCAGTTACTGCCGCTACAATAACTGTAAGTGGTAGTTATAGTACTTTACCTCCAGTTACTGGAGCCACTACAACTGTTAGCCCAGCTGGTGGTACAGGTGCTACATTTAATTTAAGATTCTCAGTAGAAGATATCGTAATAGATGATATAGGTGCTGGATATAGCTCAACTCCTATCGTACAGTTTAGCGAATCAACTGGAACAGGTACAGGCGCAGCAGCAGATGTTATAATGCCTAATGGTGCTACTGTATCTGTAACTGATTATTCTGTTGCTGATATTGAAATAGTAGCAAATCAACTTGATCCTACTATGCCTACAGGTGGTATAGACTATACAACTGTACCTAACATAAGTATTTCAGGCGGTGGTGGTTCTGGAGCAGCTGGTATAGCTATTATCGATAATGATAAACCTCAATCTCGTATTGCACTTTATAAAAATAGATCAGATGCCTTAAACAATCTTAATAGAATACAATTAGCTAATGATGGTAGAAGTAGCAATCTAAAAGATTACAGATTAGCAGTAACAGCTATTATTGGATCATTATTTGGTGGAGAGTCTGTACGTGAAATTACTACCACGTTAGGTTTCGATAGAACATCGTTCACTTCAAATATTACTACATGGCAACCAAATAATTGGTATGCTGGTATTTTTGAAGATGTACAACGTTTAGCAAGTACTCCTATATCAGCAAGTACTGGATTGGAAACTAATCTACATATCGCAGCTAGTAGAGGCGATACTTCTTTAGTACTATCAAACAGATCAGGTCATGTTTCATCATCTGTTTTTGTTCCCCCACAAGGTGGAGATGTATTCGGAACAGTAACAG
>JAUMHO010020383.1:20822-46867 GCA_032360965.1 Ulva armoricana
CTTATCATCAGCAGCGATAGTAACTAATGTAATAGAAGTTAATACTGTAGTAGATGTATACGCTGGTATGAATGTAAGTATAGGACCAGATCCTACTCCTGGATTTGACAATTCCTATATTAAAGTTGTAAGTATTGATGTTCCAAATCGTTTAGTTACTATTGATCAAGTTATTACTGCTACGGCTGGACAAAAAATTGAATTTACTGATTATGATGTACAAAATGTTAGCGTAAATGATTATCTTGAATATGATGCTGATCCTACTTTATCAAAACAAGTAATCAGCGTAAATAACATACAACAAAACATAACTACTATTGTTTATCAAGATACAGCTAAACCTGCAGATGGTGATTTATTATCATTTACTCCTAACATATTGAACTTAGTTCAAAATTATCCAGCTATTATTGATATACCAATTAGAATAGCTGATCTTCTTATTACTGGTTATGGAATTCAAGATAATACACATTTAACTCCAGACTATAGTTATGATACCAATCCAGGATATTTAACTATAGAATTTGATAATTATGTAACTACAGATTTAGATACAGCTACATCTATTAAGATAAGCACTATAAGTAATATTCTTGGTAATACATTAGTTGCTAGTGATTCAGGCGTAGTATTAGCTATCACTAGTGTAACAGCAGCAACTACTATAGCTCCAGTTACTATTACATTTGATTGGTTAAATGCTTCAGACTTAAGTGCTCCATTACGTATAGCTCCTGGTCAAGTAAATGGTCAACGAGTAGGATTCTATCGTTTAGGTCAGTACAATGAATCCCCGATCTACTATTACTTGAAATGTGTAAATCAATTAAATAGTTTACCAGTTAATAGTACTAAGGTTGAGTTATACTTTAACCAAGACCTTACACAACCAGTAACATCATTTAACTTTGCTCAAAATGATGTAGCTTTAATAAATGTACCAGTGGCATTTAATCGTTCTCTAGTATCTTTCCAAGGTAAAGTATACGAATGTGTTATCAGTAACAATGATTCGTCATTTGAAATTGATAACTGGGTAGTTGTAGGATCTAATTCTAGAAAATTAAACGCTTTAGATAGAATAGTAGCGTTTTATAAACCTACTGTTAATATGCCTAACAGCACAAACACATTGATGACAGGATTAACATATCCTAATTCAGTATTCCAAGGTGTTCAATTATCAGGTGATTCTTCGTTTGGTGGATCAACAGTATACGTTATTCCTCAACGTAACATTACTGGAATAACACGAGATATTCCAGCTAGAGTTACTACACAAGAAGAACATAACTTAAAAGATAGAGATTTAGTAACTATCTATGATATTAACGGTATGAATGAAATAAGTGGTAAGAGTTATTTTGTAAAATTAATTTTAACTCCTATTACAACTCCTACTGCTCCTAATCTTACTGCTACTAACGCATTTTCTTTTGATTTATATTTAGATATTAACTTGGGTATTCCACTTGATACTATAAATTTTACTCCTTATATTTCAGGTGGATTAGTTGTTGCTAATTTAGATTATACATTTAACTATCTAACATTAACAGGAGAGTCTGCTGCTCCAAATCCTAGCAATGAAAGTTGGGATGCTGGTGGGTGGTCTTATACTTCACCTAACGCAACAGCATTAAAATCATTAGATACGATACTACAAGCACCGCCAATGGGTCAAATTACTGACACTACTTATAATGTAGTAGGTGGTATATTTGATGAAGGTTATGCTCCTGAAGAAATGGTAGCAGGTAATGTTACTGATGATGTTACAATCTATGTTAAGACTCGTCCAGGCGCAGCATGGGATCCACTAACTGTGTTTCCTCCAGCAACTGATAAGGTCGATCATACTGGATACAAAGTTATTACATTAGTATATGATACAACAATTGATGGAACAACTTATTCATTTGATAATGTAACTGCTAATCCTCTAACTGTTGATGTATTCATCAGCGTACAAAGTATTGTTAAAGGTGCTAACAAACAAGAACTGATAAGAGCGTACAATAATGGTGATTTCCTAAATCCAATTGACCCATCTTATCCATACACATTCTCTGTTGATTGGCAAACTAAAACAGTTACTATATTCAATTTTGGAAGCAGTCTAGTTGATGCTTTCCCAGCGAATACAGAAGTTCAAGTATCAATAAATGAAATTGGTGGTGGAAATGAATTAATCAGAACATCTTCTGAATATATTCCTTTTGCTGTTGGAACAGCTATGCCTAATTCTATATTAGAGTTAGATGTTACTTATTATGATCCTCAGTCTCCAGCATCAAGTTTTGCTCCTGGATCAGTACCTACAGATCCATATATTCCTCCATTAGTATACAATAACGGTAATCGTATTTTATACAGAGGATTAGTATCTACTACAACGTATAATCCAATAATTGGTTCAATTAATAAAATTATAGTTACTAACGGTGGTTCAGGTTATACAACAGCACCAGTAATAAATGTTATTAGTGTAGGAACAGGTGGTAGTTATGCTTCAGCTAGAGCTATAGTTAAGAATGGTTCAGTAGTATCTGTCATAGTAACTAATAGTGGTGGTGGATATTCATCAGCTCCTATTATTGAAATCGCTAATCCACCTAACTATCCTGCAAGTGGTACAGTAGCAACAGCAATAGCATATACTGCTACTCCTGCTATTATTGTCACAGATGGTGGTAGATTATATGATCCAACTCCAGGCGCAACTACTGTTACATTTGATGTACCAAGAATAAGTTATCCTGATGGTGAAGCTATTCCTGGTGGTCGTGCTGCTACAGGTATAGTTAATGTATCACCAGTTGATCCTAACTCATCAGCAGGTGGTGTAATCACTAGTATCAGTATTACTGATCCTGGTTATGGATATCAAGCAGGTGACATCGAAGGTTTCGACATTTTAGATGGTGGTAGTGGATATAATTATGCTCCAACAATTAGACTAGTTGGTCCTGGTGGTTCAGGCGCAGTAGTAGCAGCTACATTAACAGGCACAGTATTGTCTGTTACTGTTGGTAATGGTGGTTCAAGTTATGCTACTGCTCCTATAGTAGTGTTCACTGGTGGTGGTGGTGTAGGTGCTGCTGGTACAGCAGTATTAGGTTCAGGCAGTACAGCAGGTCAAGTTGTAAGCGTAACAGTTACAAACTCAGGTTCAGGATATACACATGCTCCTCAAGTTGTGTTTAACAATGCTGGCACTGGTGGTAATTTTGCTACAGCAACTTCAGCTATTACTGGTAGTGTTAATGGTATTACTATTTTATCAAGAGGTAGCGGATATACTGGAGCACCTATAGTAGTATTTGAAAATGAAGGTACTGGTGGCGGTGGTGCTATTGCTGTTACTCTGATGACAGGCTTACCATCAGTTGACAACGGTGGTATGGTTATAGGACAACCAATGTCTCCTACACCAGCAGCAGCGAAAGCTAAAGCAACAGCTACTCGTGCGAGTAACTATACTGACACATCATATATTGTACGTTCTATTAACGTTATGGATAGTGGTAGCGGATATCTCACAGCTCCTATAGTTACAGTTATAGCTGCTGAAAATCCAGAGATAGCTGGCGGTGTAGTAGCTACAGCAGTGCTTGGTGATGGTATCAATGGCCCAATCGATTCAGTCATAAGAATTGATGTTATTAATACTGGTAGTGGATTTACATCTGCGCCTATAGTTAGAATGACAGCACCTGATTTAATTACTGGTACTCAAGCTATGGCTCAAATCACACTTGACAACATGTTAAATATTATTGATTTAACTTATAAGTTTGGTAGTATTAATAATCAAGCAACTGTACAATTCAATAGAACTATTGATATCGCAAATGAATACTTAAGTTTAGTTGTGTTTGGTCCAACTGTAGCATCATCTGGTGTAGTTGATCTTAATTCATACTCAATTACTGAAACTCAGTTCTTTAAATCTAGGGCAGGACAAACATCATTCGCATTGAAGAACTATGCGTTACAAGATAATCCTAGTAATGCTATTGTAGAATTAAATGGGCGTAGAGTTCCTGAAGTATTCTATAGAGTATCAACTCAGATAGCAGATGGACAACGCTATGGTTACACTCCTCCGATTCCATTACCAGAAATCGCTAACTTAAATGATATATGGTATCAAGATGCTACTGGATATATCTCAGTAGGTGATTATGGTGTTATTACAACATCAGTGGGTGCTCCTGTATGGGACTGGGAATCACAAATAGCAATTGATGCTATCAGAGCATTTAACTCTGTAACTGCTAACTATGATGATACTACTGATACATATAAATTTACTGTAGCAGTAGGTGACGGTGGACAAATATATTACAATCCGGATCCATTTGTTGTCGAACCAACTCCATATCCATGGTTACCTGCATTAGACTTCCCATTCTCTAGTGACTTAATCAATGTATCATATGATAAAGTTAACGAACAGTTTATGGCACTAGGCGCAGTAGATACCGTTTACAGTACAAATGGTGACGTTACTGCTGTATCAGCTTATGGTTTCTCAGCAGTTATCACAGCTGGATTAGTAACAGTTATTAATATGCAAGATTCAGGAACAGGTTATGTTACTCCTCCTACAGTTGAAATATTAGGAGGTGGTGGCACTGGTGCTACAGCTATAGCACAATTAGGTGGCAGTGCTGTCATTGCTGTTAAGATTACTAACCCAGGATCAGGATATACATCAGCTCCTATAGTTCAATTCTCAGGTGGTGGTGGTTTCGGAGCAGACGCTATTGCTGTTGTAAGTACAGGAACAGGCATGCGTTGGTATGGTGGCATAGCTCCAACTTTAGGATGGGATGAAGCTTCAGGTGGATGGGATGCTCCTGTAGATTGGGATACAACTACTCCAGTATTTGCATCAGCAGCACATAGAAGTTTAACAGGCTCAGGAATAGAAAATATGTCTATCATTGCTTGTGCTGATGGTTCTGTATTATTAAGTCAAAATCCTTATGATTTAAATGATTCAGTGTTTACAATAATTATGCTAGCAGGTGGTTCTGGATATAGTGCTACACCAAATGTAGCGATTGTTGGTGGTGGCGGGGTAGGCGCTGATGCTGAAGCAGTTGTGTCTGGCGGTGTTATCATAGGTATTAATATTACAAGTGCTGGTGTAAATTACAGTTCTAATCCTACAGTTCTAATTACTGACACTACAGGTCAAGGTGCTGCTGCTTTTGCTAGTATCGAATCTAGAGTTTGGGTATACATCAGTAGTTTATCTACTACTGTTACTACTGACTTTACATCAATTGCTTATGATGAAACAGATGATTATTTTATGCTTGCTGGAACAGAAGGCACGTTAGTAAGATTAACTCCTGGAACGTCTAGTGTTAATAAAACTATTGCTACAGTAAACACTGGAAATTCATTTACAGTAGCAAGTGTAACAGGATTAACTGTAGGCTCACGTATTACTGGAGGTGATATACCTGCTGAATTATATTGCTATGTAGCTGCTATTGACGCAGGCACAAATACAATTAATATCACACGTAATCCTACTACAATTGATGGCACATGGACACTCACAGTTGGTGACGTATTAGCAATAGGTAACACTCTTGAATTTACTGAAGAATATAGTGGTGTAGTACGTGACTTTAAGAAAATTATTTGGACTGATATCTATGGAGCAGGTGTTAATGAATGGGCAGCAATTGGGTACGAAGGCGAAATGGTATCACGCGGCGCTAATCCAGGATTAACAACTTGGACAATAGCTCCTTTACCTGATATGAGTAGTAACTCAATAACATGGGACGCTGATAATAGTGTATATGGTATCTCAGGTAATTTTGGTTATGTATGGACATATGATAACATAGCTACACTCACTGTTGTTAGAGAGTTTGATCCGGCAGCACAATTACAAGTATTTGTAAATGGTAACGAACAAACTTATGGTACAGATTGGTTATTAAACTTTACTGAGGTGTTCTATAACGCATTGTTTGATGGAGAGTTTGCTCCATACTATGGATACTTTAATACTATACCTTTTGATCCTGAAAGTGTATGGGTGGTCTTTAGTAAATCAAGTTTACCACCAAAAAATGCTATCATCAAAATGATTTATACAAGTAATATTCCTACATACAGAATAGTAGGACAAACAATGACTATGTATGAACAATTACGTGCTGATGACGCAGTAGGTGTAACTACATTTAACTATACTAATCAACAGTCTTTAGAAACTGATTACTTTGGTAACGAAGCTGTAAGTGGTATTATAAGCATTAATAAATTTGTTACCCCTGCTATCATTGTTACAGGAACTGGTACTATAATAGAAGGTACGGCACTTAATTATCCTGGAGAGAACTATGATAGTTTAAGTGGAGTAGGCGGTGATATACTATCTGCTGTAGTTACTTCATCTGTAGGTGGCACAGGAGCAGAGTTAAACGCAATCCTAAATACTACTGGTAGTGTTAAAGAGATTATCAATTTAGTAGGTGGTTCAGGATATGTTGATCCTCCAATAGTTCTATTTGATGCTCCATCAGAACCTGATGGAACATTAGCAGAAGGTATAGCAATCATATCAGGTGCTGGTGTAGTAACTGAGATTCAAATTACAATTCCAGGTAGTGGATATACTACTGTTCCAGCAATAACATTCGATAACACTGGTACAGGTGGTTCATCAGCAAGTGCGGAATGTACATTAGGATACTCAATTGACTTAACATACAACGATGTAGCCACTGGATTCGTAAATGGATTACAACTTGTAAATGGTGGTCAAGGATATACTCCTTCAACAACTACAGTTACTTGGGCAGATGGAGGTACTCCTACAGAAGAAGCTACTGTTAATTGGAATATCTCGGGCGATGAACTTAACTTTATAAATGGAGCACATGTTAGAATAGATGGTTGTGTTGGCACTGAATCATTGAACAGTTCATATACAACTACCACAGTTACTAGTGGTAGTGTAACATTAATAACTATTGATAATCCAGGTAGTGGATATGTATCGGCACCTACAGTGACATTTACTGCCCCACAAAATCAAGGCGGTGTAACAGCTACTGGTACAGCAATTATATCAGGTGGTGAAGTTGTTGATGTTAGAATTAATATCGCAGGATCAGGATATACAGTACCTCCACTAATCATATTTGATAACACTGGTACCAGTGGTTCAGGTGCTAATGCTATATCAAGTATCAATAATATTGGAAAAACTACTAACTTCAATGACGGATACTATGTAGAAAATTTAACTCCTTACTCAGTTGCTCTTTACTATAACGCAGCTAAGACACAACCAGTATCAGGTCCTGGATTAGAACCTTATTCAGGTGGTGGTTATATTTGGAACTATGGCGCATTTGTTTTAGATCAACCTTCATGGGATTTAACTAATACGGATCGCTTATGGGTAACAGTTGCTGGTGCTCGTGTAATGCCTGAGCATCTACGCATTTATCAATATGGTTCTAATCAAAATGAGATTGGTATCTTAGAAAGTTTTGATACAACTGCTGATGTAATAAGCACATCTATGACACCATACAGTACTCCAGGTCAAATGAACTTCTCAATGCAGCTTAAAACTGATATAGATAGTCTTTACAATTTATCTGTTATAGCTATTGAGTTAGTTACTCCTGGTAGTTTTGATTGGGGAACTGATCCTAACTTGATTAATGTAGAAATAGAAAATCCAGACTTATTTGGAGGTATAGCACCTACGTTACAAGTTGTTCTAGGAGATCCTAATGATGTACTAGTTAGATATACTATTCAAGGTATTAACATCATTGTTGGTGGAGTCAACAAACAAAGTACAGGATACACATTTGTTCCTAAGCTTAGAATAACTGGTCCAGGTACTGTAGCACCACAGTTTAGAGTAATCATGCAACAAGATCCTACTGTTCTTGGTATAGTTCGTAGAGCTAATCCAGACTCATCGACTTGGTTGACTCAGCCGTTAACAGACATTGATGAACTTATCTATGTTCAAAATGCTTCACGTTTAGTAGAAATTTACTACTTAGATGATGTTGTAGAAACTCATACATATACTAACAAGTATACAGGTACAAGCCAAACAGTCTATGGTATCAAGTTGCCAGCAACTGACTACAATCAGTTTAATGGTACTGTCATCACAGACGAGACTACAGGTGAAGTATTAATTGCTGATGATTATACATTGACTGCTGTTGGTACTAACTGGTATATAGCGTTCCCTGATTCATCACGTAACGGTGATATTATCAAAGGAACCTTAAACATAGGTAATATGTTAAGAATTGGCAGTGAGGACATCAAATTTGGAAGCATAGATTTGGTAAATAACACAGTTGGTAACTTAACTAGAGGATATGACGCTACTATTCCAGGATTATACTATCCACTACATACAGTAGTTAACAGTATGCTACCTAAGAATGTGATGCCAGTACAGTACTATACTGAAGCGTGGAACGAAGATTATTGGGGTCCGGTACAAGCAAGCGAGACTCCCCCAGCAATATTCTTAAAACGTGACATCCTTTGAGAGATAAATAATAGTTATGAATACTGAGCAAAATAAGCAAGAACCAGCAACAAATGCTGAAGGAAAAAAGCCCCTAAAAGAAGCTAGACCTAACGAAGTCGGGGGCTTTTATTTCTCAAGTCATGTAAAAATTACCGACCCTGAGACTAATGAAGTCTTGGTCAATACTAGAGGCGATTAAATGATAGCACAACCAATGTTAAAAATTGAAGGATTTATCAAAATTACTAACCCTGAAACTGGGGAAGTTTTAGTTGATAAGAAAAATGCGATACATTATGAGAATATGAGTGAAGCGTTAGCTACTACATTAGCTGACCGTGGTTACGGATATATCTATCAAATGGCATTCGGTAACGGTGGTAGTTCTATTGACAGTTCTGGTATTATTACGTATTTACCACCTAATACCACAGGTCAGAATGCATCACTTTATAATCAGACTTATGCTAAAATCGTAGATGATACTAATATTTTGAATACTAATCCTGCTAGAAACAGAATGACCGTAAATCATATTTCCGGAAATCTGTATACTGATATTCTTGTTCAATGTTTATTAGATTACGGAGAGCCAGCTGGACAAGATGCGTTTGATAACGGTACATCAACTACCTCAGCTTACGTATTTGATGAGCTAGGATTACTAGCAAATTATGGTGTAGACTCAGCAGGTAACGTACAAACTAAATTATTGACCCATGTGATTTTTCACCCGGTTCAAAAATCACTTAACCGTCAAATTCAGATTGACTATACAGTCAGAATCCAGAGCTTGACAAATCAACTTACAATTTAACTAAATAAAGAAAACGGAGAAACATAAATGGCATATTCGATTCCAACAGTCACAGGTAACGGTTCAGCAGGCAATAGTATTGTTATTGCTGATGGTTCATTAGACAGTTCAACCTTCTTAGACTTACCTGGTAGAAACTACTCAGGCTATGGACAACCAGTAGACACTAACATGGTGAAGTTAATGCAAAACTTTGCTAACTCATCAGTCCCAGCACCAGAAAGCAAACTAGTAGCTGGTCAATTATGGTTTGATACCAGTAATGCTAATGCTTCTAGCCCAGGTGTTATGCGTATCTATTCAGGATTCTCAGGCGTATGGTTAAAAATTGTTGCTTCAGATCCTAATGTAGCCACTTCAAATTCATCATTTAGAGGTACATTGTCTGTAACAGGTACCATCAATACTACCAATGGTAATGTATCTAATAGTTTTTCAGTTGGTAATATTCTTACAGTTGCTAACACAATTAACACATTAGACCTCAATAGTAATGGCAATGTTATTTTTTCAGGTCCTTTTGCAAATATAGCTAACTTAGTTACTAGCAATATTGCTGCTAATGCTGATACTGGCAATGGACAACTAAGCGGTAACTGGACTGTAGCTTCAGGTAATTTTACGGTTTCTAGTGGTAATTTATCAGTAAGTAGTAATATTACTGCTGCTGGTACTATAACTGGTGGTGCAATCGAAACAAGTGGAGATATCACAGTAGCAGGTAATAGCTCAGTAACTGGTAACAGTTTAGTAAGTGGTAATTTATCTGTTACAGGTAATATTTCTGCTAAAGGTGCTGCTACACAAATTCAATATAACAACTCAGGTAACTTAGATGGTGGAGTAGGGTTAACATGGGCAGCATCAGGACAAAGATTATCTATACCTAACGCTACTGTTGCTGGAACTCTTACAACAACTCTTATTACAACAGGAGCACCATCTACTCCAGGTTCATTAACTGGTACATGGACATTGACTACTGGTTCAAGACTAAACGCTACATACGCTGACTTAGCAGAACGTTTTGCTGCTGATGACGTTTATGATGCTGGTACAGTTGTTGAACTAGGTGGTTCTAACGAAATTACTATAGTTAAATCAGATTTAAGTGATAAAGTATTTGGTGTAGTATCAGATACAGCGGGTCACATTATGAACTCAATGGCAGGTAACGATTCTACACATCCACCTATCGCTATGAGTGGTCGTGTAAAAGTCAAAGCTAAAGGTTTAATATCTAAAGGTGATCGTTTAGTTTCAGCAGGTAATGGTATAGCTCGTTCTGCAGCTAACAATGAAGCTACATCATTCAATGTAATTGGCAGAGCATTAGAAGATAAACAGACTGAAGGTATAGGTCATGTATTAGCAGCCGTAGGTGCTAGAGTAATTTAAGGATAATAATATGACGTATTCAGTTGGTGGGTTAATAACATCTCTTGATTATAATACATTTGCTACCGCAGCAAGTAATATAGGTAATATTTGGTGTATTGGTTCTTCTAGTCAAGGCTATGGACAATTAAGCAATGGTTCTTCTACTATTCAAACAGTATCGACCGATGCAGCTCCTACAGGATTAATTACCGCTGCTGATTGGAATAATCTTATTGATGCGTTAAATGGTAGTGGTAAACACCAGTCTGGTACTGCTTGGTCAAATGTTACTAGTGTAGTATCAGGGTCAGCATATGATACGCTTGCTGATGGTATTATATATGCTACAGTAGAACAAGGGGGCAATAGTATTCCACTAACTACCCTAACTACCCAGATAGCAACAAACAGGGCAAATGCTGTTTTACAAGGTGCTACTACACCATTTACTTCAGTTAATACAACTAATTGGATTGATGCTCTTACGTTCAGTACTAGTGTAACATTTCCTTCTGCTGATCAAGCAAGATTCTTTTTCAATGCTGGTGGACAAGTAGGAATTAGTTTAGAACATAATTCTAATACTTCTACCATTAATCCACTTATTGCTGACATGTGTGCTGAACTTGGCACTATTTGGTTAAGTGGAGTAATTACCGGACAATGTGTACTTGCTGGAACAACTTATACTGGATTAACTCAAGTAGGTGGAGTATCTACTAGGAACGTCATCAATACTGCTTTAGGGTTCCCTTTATTAACTAGCGATTTACAGCAAGGGGTAAAACAAACAAGTGACGTATATTATAGATCCTATACTGGAAGCTTTATTAGTATAAGCTACAGTGTTTCAGGAGCAGTTTTAACTATAGTTACGACAATTGATGAAGTAGAAGGAAGTGGTCGTTATGGTGGTCTATCAGTAGCAACTCCTACTACATTAACTGTACAAGTTAGACAACCAGAAACAACCTTTCTAGCAGATCGTTGGGGCGGTTTACCAACAGTCAATACTAGTATTAACGCAGTATAAGGATAGTAAATGACCTATTCAGTTGGTGGAAAAGTCCAAGCATTAGATTATAATACATTCGCTAATAATGCTGTTCCTATCACTAACGCCTTTAGTGCCATCAATAATGCTGCTATCGCTATCAATACAGTTTGGGGTAACACAGACTCTGGTCAATTTGGATACGGTCAAACACGTATAGGTTCTGTAGGTATAGGTGGTAAAATCACATCATCAGAATGGACAACTCTGGTCGATACTTTGAATAAAGCTACCAAACATCAAACAGGTTCTAATACAACAATCGCTAATATATCAACTACTATTGACAGTAAAGTATCGGTATTAAATGGTACACCGTCAGTACTTGTCCAATCTATTAATAGATTACAAGCTAATGCGCTAAATGCTGCTTCTCAAGGTGCTGTTGTTACATTTACTACTACTAATACCAAAGGATGGAGCGACTTACTAATATTTTCATCTAGAATTACATTTACTAACGAAAACGCAGCCAGGTATTTCTTTAATTCAGGTGGACAAATAGGATTAAATTATACACATAGTTCAAACACCAGTGGAATTAATCCTTTAATAGCTAATATATGCTCTAGTGTTGGGACAATTTGGATTAGTGCTCCTGGTGGAGCAAACACTGTTACGCTTGCTGGATCTACGTATCCTGGAGTATCAAGACGTGGTGGAAGCGGAAACTTAATTAGTATCAATACTAGCGGCGGATATTATGGATTAACAGTTACGCCATTACAAATTGTTTATCAAAGAAGTGCTATTTCCTACAGAAGTTCATCATATAGCGCAACAAATCTTACCATTTCCGCTAGTTCAGATGGTTTTGCCTTGACTATAACCAGTGCGTTTGATGAAACATTCAGCAACGTTCCATTCGCTGTAGATGCTGGAACCGCAATAACGGTTTCTGTTCGCCCTCCTGAAACAACCAATATAGCTAATACTTGGGGAGCAGTTAATGTTACAACTCAAGTCGTTCTTGCCATATAAATTTTCTCATCGTTACTTTTTCCTCTAAATATTAGCAACATAATCAGAGGATTTCCAGTGGATACCAAAGAATTAATAGCGCAAGCCAAAGCTAGATACAATCACCAACAAAGTCGTGTAGCATTACAATCCAAATATTCTGCTGAACTTACTATTACGTATGGTGGCGGTTTATGGGAAGTTACACCAGATTTAATAGCATTTTTATCTGCGTTATCAAGCAGAGAAGTAGTTTTAAAAGACAGCTATAATAATCCAATTAAAGTAAAAAGAAAAGAAATATTAGAATTACTTACAACCAAATATAACACAGTGATGTTAGAATGGTATAATGAGCATCAATCACTTTCTAAATTAAGATAATGACACATGAAAAAAGGTGCGTTATTATTTGCTTACAATACTCCAGAAACTGACTACTTAAAATTAGCCAGCATTACTGCCGAACGCATTGGTAAGTTTTTAGATTTACCAACTACTGTGATCACTAATCAAGCATCTATTGACACAACATCAGCTAACCAAGCTAACTTTGAAAAGACTGTTATTACTGACATAGTAGACAAAAACTATCTATCTAAAAAAATGTGGTACAATAAAGGTAGATTCAAAGCATATGAATTTTCACCATACGATGATACTTTGCTAATTGATGTAGATTACTTAATAAACTCTAATAAACTATTAAAGTTATTCGATAACCATGATATTAAAATTCATGATAAAATAAGATACTTAATGACATCACAAGTTTCAGAGCAATTAGGTAAAAGTCAGTTTAATACGTTATGGGCAACCATAATGAGATTTCAAAAAACAGATCGGGCCAGACATATGTTTGAAATGTTGGAACAAGTCCAAAAGAATTATGAATATTATTCCAACATATATAAATACCAACCTTATCTTTACCGTAATGATTATGCTGTAACAGTAGCATTAAAAACAGTTAATGGTCAACTATATGAACCTAAAGATTTTATATCATGGGAATTACTACATATTCCTGACAATGTAACAGTTTACAAAGAAGCTGATACAGTGTATAATATAGAACGTAAAGATGCACGTACAGGTAAGTTAGAGTATATTAAACTAAGCAATTTAGATTTTCATTTAATGAATAAAAATAATTTTTTGGAATTATTCAATGCGTAAAGATAGGGGCTTTGTAATAGTAGCGCAAAATAACGCAGATACAGATTATTTGCTGTGCGCTGAAGTATTGGCACGTTCAATAAAACGTGTGATGCCTAACGAATCTGTTACATTGCTTACCAATATGGATAGCATGACTATCTCCACTGAACGTGCTGGCAAATATGGTACACCATATGACGTTACATATGCTGTACCATTTAAGAAATATGAAAATGATACGTTCAGAATAGCTACAGATTGTCAAGTATACGAGTTTTCACCATATGACCAAACAATTAAACTAGAAGCTGATATGTTTATTCCCACTGATATATCATGGTGGTTTGATGTTCTTAAAGACCGTGATTTAGTTGTAGCTACTACTATTAGAGATCATGCTAATATAATTAGTAAAAATAGATTTTACAGAAAATTTATTGATGCTAATGCTTTACCAGATACTTACAATGCTATTACTTACTTTAAAAAATCAAATATAGCCAAACAATTCTATGCTATAGTAGCAGATGTTTTTCTAAATTGGAACAAATATAAAGAAGTATACACGCTTTCTAATGAAGCTACTACAGATGAAGTGTATGCTATTGCTGCTGGTATTATTGGAATAGAACATGCTATTATGCCTACTTTTACTGAGATGAGCATGATTCATATGAAAAATTTCATACTTAATACAGAGTTAGAAGATTGGACTAACGAATTAATGTATGAATTTACAGAAGATAATTTTAAGATTGATACTATACCCCAGTTATATCCAGTACATTATCATATTAAATCATTTGCTAACATATTACATCAGGAGTTATTAAATGGATGAATATGATTATAGAGTATATTATGATGATACTGGATCAGTGATTACTTATGCAATGGGAGATTTACCTGGTAAATGGATCAAGATTACTAGAGAACAGTTTGCTGAAGCTAATCCATATTGTAAGGTAATAGATGGTAAGTTAATGAAGCCAGTTAGAAAAAGATTATATGTAAAGCTAAGTAAAACTGATTCAAATGATAAAGAAGTGATTAAAACAAGCAAACATGATGTATGTATTATAGTAGAAGATGAAAATTGTGATTATTGGAAGATAACTAGTTATGAAAAATCCAGTGGATATACGTGAACTCGATGTAATATATCTTACATATGATGAACCTCAACGAGAAGAATTTTGGCTCAAGATAGTCAATGCTATTCCATGGGCAAAGAGAGTTGATGGAGTTTATGGTAGTGACGCAGCGCATAAAGCAGCAGCTAACGCAAGTGAAACAGAAAGATTCGTATTAATTGATGGGGATAATTTACCTGACTTTGAGTTTTTTGACCAGACATTAGAGTTAGATGATAATAATAAAAATGTTCAGTTTAGATGGAGAGCAAGAAATCATATCAATGGTTTATTATATGGCAATGGTGGGTTATCATGTTGGACTAAAGATCATGTATTGAATATGCGGTCACATGAAAATAGTGATGGTTCTGCTGCTACTGTAGTAGAGTTTTGTTTTGACAATAACTATTGGCCTATGTATGATTGCTATTCGACTACATACCCTAATCACTCAGCCAAGCAAGCGTTTAGAGCAGGGTTTAGAGAAGGTGTTAAGATGTGTTTACGTGAAGGTAAACGACCCTCTAAAGATAACTTTAGTGATTGGGTATGGCAGTCTAATAAACGTAATCTTATTATTTGGCAAACTGTAGGCAGAGATGTTAAGAATGGTTTTTATTCTATCTTAGGTGCTAGATTAGGAACACACTACTTAATGCTTAGAGAATGGGATTATGTGGGAGTACGAGATTTTAATGAGTTAGATAGATTGTGGGAGTTACATAAAAATGATGACTCACAAGTATGTAAGCAGTTAGGAGCAGAACTTAAAGTGAATTTAAGTTTAGACATCGTAGAGTTAGAACCTGAAGCTTCGAGATTTATTAAAGAAACATACGCTAATGATAGAAAAAACTTAGGCGTAATGGTTAGAGAAAATTTAGCACTACTGAATAGAAAGAACTAATATGAGTAATCCAGTAAAATCAACAAAAACATTATGTGCTGTGCCATGGATGCATTTAGCATTTGAGCCTTCAGGTAAAGTAGTGCCATGCTGCTTAACATCTGCTCACGATTATTGGGCAGGTGATTTGAACACACAGCCTATTGAGCAAATATGGAATAGCGACAACATGAAGAAGTTAAGAGTAGAAATGATGAATGGCGAAGAACCTGCTATTTGTAATAAATGCTTTGATAAAGAAAAAGTAACTTATGGTAGTGGTCGTCAACATCATAATAGAGAATTTAAAAATGTGTTAGATATAATACCAGCTATTACTGAAGCTGATGGTACATGTAATAAGATGGAATTAAAGTATTGGGATTTTAGATTCTCAAATCTATGTAACTTAAAATGCCGTACATGCGGCCCTAGATTCAGTTCAGCGTGGGTACCTGATGCTAAGAAATTAGGATATACTGACCAAGAAAAAGTATGGAACATCGAATCAGTAGATGATATGTCTAACTTTGACTTTTTGAAAGAACAAGTACAACATGTAGAAAAGATTTACTTTGCTGGTGGAGAACCATTACTAATGCCAGAACATTGGCAAATGCTTGATATGCTTGTAGAGAACAAACGTTTTGATGTTAGTTTAAGTTATAATACTAATTGTACTACACTAACTTATGGTAAGAAAAATATCATTGATTATTGGAAACAGTGGGACTTTGGTAAGCTAGAAGTTTGGCCTTCACTAGATGAGATTGATGAACGAGCAGAGTTAGTTAGAAGTGGCACAAGATGGAAAGATGTTGAAGCTAATCTAAAACAACTCATAGAACTTCCTAATGCTATTATTAGACCTGGATTAACGATAGGCGGATTAAATGTATTCAGATTGCCAGCTATTATTGATAGATTAATGGACTTGGGCGTACTCAAAGAAAAGTTTGGCTATATTAACTTCTTCCTTAACTTAGTCATGGATCCTAAATATTATCATGTTAAAATTTTACCTGATGAATATAAAACAAAGATTAGTGCTGATTTATTAAAATACTGTGATGATTTTAATAAAAAGTATAATACTAATATCAACATTCATTTTGATCATATTTTACATGAGTTATCATTACCGCATGATCCACGTGCTGCTAAATCTTTCTTGGAATTAACGGCTGCTATGGATTCGTTAAGAGATGAAAAAACTTTTGAAGTAATACCAGAACTAGATATCGTAAGACAAATGTATCCAGAACACTACAAATATGAAAAAAATAATTAGAATACAGCAAGATGATGATTCTTTGCTTCATCTAACTTGGCTTATTAATAATATATGTACTAATGCCTGTTCATATTGTCCTAAAGATTTGCATGCTGGAAAGAATCATAATTACGATTGGGAAAAAGCTAGAATATTCTTCAAAATATTGTTTGAAAGATATCCTAAGATTCACTGCACTGTAAGTGGTGGGGAGCCTAGTATTAGTCCTTTCTTTAGAGAGATTGTAGAAACTTTTCATGCGGCGGGTCATACGATAGGAGTTACTAGTAACGCAGCTAAACCTGTTCGTTATTGGGCAGAGATTGCTCCTTTCTTAAGTTATATTTGTTTTTCTTATCATCCAGAAAATCCTGATCCTATTTTTGCCAAAAAGGTATCAGCAGTTTGTATGAATACATTAACAACTGTTAGAATAATGATGCATCCTGACTATTGGGACCATTGTGTAGAAGTACATGACTCATTAAAAGATAATGAATTTGTATTTGTCGAGCCAGTTAGAATATTAAATTGGCAGGGAATGACTAATACACACTTATCACAATATACTGATGAACAACTAGAGTGGTTCTACAATAATTCACGAAATAATAAAGTATTAACACATATGTTACCTGGAAAGCCAGTGGCACGTATTAATTCTAAAATATATTTTGATGATGGTACAGCAGACGAACAGCCAAATACAGTAGAATATATCAACTCTGGCATGACTAACTTTTTTGGATATACTTGTGAAATTGGATTAAAAGAGTTAAAGGTAAATTGGATGGGTGACGTTACCTTGGGCAATTGTGATAATAATGTCATTGGGTACATTGGAGATCCTGACAATATTAAATGGCCCACTTCATCTGTAGTTTGTGACAAAACAATATGTCAATGTACTTCTAGTGTGAATATCAACAAATGGATAGAAAAATGAGTAAGAAAACACTAGCAGTATTTCAATTTGAGTTGATAGATGGATCTCCTTTAAATTTATTTTATTCTTTGCATAATACTAGCTTACGAGACCGATGGATAAAACAAGTTACGAATAGAAATACTGAACCTAACACTTTTCTAGATTTAAAAATAGCAAATAAAACAATAAAAGATATTCCGTATTTGATAGATAAAATCAACCAAGTGATTACAGGTATTAATGCTTACTATGATAAGCAATTACCGTTATTTACTGACTCAACTACATTAGATCACCAAATTCTTAATTATTTACATGAAGAATTTGAAAACTACGGAGAAAGACACGATGCTGAAACTTATAAGAACCCGTTAGCTGATCCGAGTATATGGCCTGGTCCTAGATTTAAACCAGAGTTTCATAACTTGTGGTTGAAGTTGAATGAGTATATACACATTATTGAAACTGCTATTGCTACCAGCAGTGACGAAATGTTTTTAAACTTTAGTTGTTTAGTTAATATTTACCCCCCAGTACTTACTGGAGAACCTATACAAGAAATAGACAAATTATTTCTTGATACTAATTTTAAATGGGGTGAGTTATATTTAGGTTATAATACCCTAGGAAAAGATTATCATCATGCGTTGCACGATGATGATGTTAGGGTAATTGATAACGATCAAATTAAAGTACAAGAATACTTTAGCACAGAAGTATGGTTAAATTTCACGGAAGGAGCAATTTCTCCTAAATCAGAAGAAGTTAAATTTTGGACATGGTATGAAAAGCAAGAACAATCAGTGAAAGATAAGATTCCATTGGATAACCTAAACAAGTTAGCACTCGGTAGATATCATATAGGTTCTATAATATATGTTGAATCGTTTGAAAAATATAGTTCTGATTATAAAGAATGGATTAATAGTCCTGAGCTTAGGTATAAATGGAATATAGAAGTGTTTTCACAAATTGAACGAGTAGTTAAAATAGACATTATAGAGGTAGACGAAGATGATAAAAATATTACAAGAATTTGTTAACGAAGCAGAATCAAATCAGTGGGAACCTTCTTGGCCAGCTCCTAGTAATTTATGGAACTCAGATTGGCCATGGTTACCTATTGATTTTGACGCAAATTTTAATGCTATGCACAAAGAATGTATCATCAATGATGCGTTATTTGTAGGGCATAGACAACTAGACAAACATCTAAGCTATAATCACGAGGGATGGTCTGCTCTTACATTACATGGTGCTGCTGCTGATAAAACTGAACATTGGCCTCAATATGGATTCAAGTCTAAAGAAGAAGCGAACTATCATTGGACTGATGTTGGTGACAAGTTTCCTACTTGTGTTAAATTTTTAAAAAGCTTAAACTTTAAGAATCTTGACCGTGTTAGAATAATGAAGTTAAGTGCCGGGGGATATATTATGCCACATGTTGATGGACCAGGAAGAATATTTGGCCCACTTAATATTGCTATTAATAATCCCAAAGGTTGTGAGTTTTATTTTCGTGACTGGGGCAAAGTACCATTCAGACAAGGTATAGGTAACTTTTTAGATATAGGTAACGAGCATATCGTATGGAATCACTCAAAAGAAGATAGATACCATTTTATTATCCATGGAGAAATAGATCACGAATTAATCAGCCGCGCTCTAAGCAAGATAAGACAGAAATATGAAAAATATTAAAATAGTTTATGGTATACATAATCAGCGTGATAAAATAAATCATCGTGATATGTATATCAGATTCAAAGGGGCTAGTTTATTTTATTTACAAAGAATGCATAATAAACCTGCTATTATTTGTAAAGACAAAATAGAAGAAGTATTACAGTCTGCTGCTGATGAAGGTTATGATTATTGCGTAACAATAGCTGCTGGATGTATGATTAAAGATTTTAACTTTAGTGATAAAGTTTTAAAGTTTATTAATGATGTTAACTTTGGAGTAGCAGGACATCCCTTATATCATCCTGGTAAATGGCTAGAACTTCACTCTCAATTCTTTATAGTTAATATTCGAGCTTGGATTGAAGTAGGTAAGCCAAACTTTGGTACTTGGTTATCACAAGAGCATATGCTACCAGTAGTTGAACGTTCAGTAGAAAACTTCCATCATGATTACACTCCATTATGGGTAAAACCTACAGGTGAACAACAATCACAGACGGGTGCTGGACAAGGTTGGGAACTCATGTCTGCTATGTTCAACAACAACTATCCTGTAGTTACATTACCTGAAGATATTCGTCTTAATAAGTTTTATGCTTATCCTGAACATGAAACACAAAAGTTTGAAGATAGTATCAAAACGTTTACTAGTTATCCTGACCAAAATTGGAATCAAGATAAGTTAATCAATGACGCTAAAATGGTTAAAGATCAAATATGGTTATTCAATAGTGAAAACTTAGTGTTTGACAATGATGGAAAGTTTGACTTAGTAGTGAACACAGCTAGCGGGTTTAAGATACTTGATTTGTTTAAGCGTCCTAGATTAAATGCTAATGCTACGATAAAAGTCTATGACTTTAACCCTATATCATTAGCATGGTACAAACATTTCTATACTTACCCCACCGAGAATTTGCTAGAATGTATTAGGTCATTTGAACAGCGAGATAATTTTACATGGATTGGGCAGTCTGAATCTCAGTATACTGAGAACTGGACATTCAACCAACGACTTAAAGAAAACTTTGATTTTTTTGGTGGAGAAGAACAGTTTAACGAATATTGGAGACAGTTCAAAAATACTAAAGTCGAGTTTTCAGAATGTGACTTGTATCAAAGACCTGAAGATTTTGCTGCTATGTTTGTAGGAAATGGTAATAAATTAGTCAATTTAAGTAACATATTTTCTACAGATGCTACTACACTGTTTTACGGACACGTTGAAGTAATAAGCAGACAAGCAAAATTGCTTGCTAACTTATTTGTCATTGACCCAGAAATCCATGTCACAATACATGATTTTTGGAACAGGCATTTAACAGGAAAAGTCAAGAATATTCTGTAGGTGAGCTAGTATTTGAGGGCAAAAGTCTATTTTTGACCACAGATAAATACATAGTAAACACCGGAGAATACACGTGGCAAACCTAACAATACAGAACTATTCAAGAACTACATCATATTCATTGCCAAACGGGCAAGTTCAAGGACCAGAAGGTGCCAATGCTAATGTAGTTTCAATAAACTTAATCAGTCAAAACGCACCTGATTACACTATCCCAGTAAACGAGAACTTTTTGTATTTACTAGAGAACTTTGCTAGTACAGTAGGGGGAGTAATTGATGGCCCTGATAAAGCTATCCAGGGACAACTATGGTACGATACTAGCACTACTCCAGGATTGTTAAAAATTAATGACTCGACTACTGTAGATTCCCCAGACTGGCAAATCGTATCTCCGCAAATTGCTGGTAATCTTGGTGAGTTACAATTCAACGACGGTACCGATCACTTATCTGCTACCAACAATATGACATATGTTGCTGCTAATGCTACATTAGTCTTAAGTAATGTAGCATCAACTGGTAATGCTAATATTGCTGGCGAATTATTTGTTACTGGTAATGCTAACATAAGCACTAATCTAAAAGTAACTGGTAACGCAGCTATTACAGGTAACGCAGCTATTACTGGCGTTGTCGTTGCTACTGGTAACGTAACTGGTGGTAATCTTCGCACTGGTGGAGTCGCTAATGTTACAGGTAGTATAACCGGTGGTAATCTACTCACAGCAGGTAACGTAACTGCTAAAGGCAGCAATACACATGTACAATATAATAATAGCGGCAACTTAGCTGGTTCATCTGCCTTTACATTTGATGGAACTAATGTAGCAACTACTGGTAGATTTACAGCTACAGGTAATGTTACAGGTGGTAATCTAATTACAGCAGGTAATTTATCAGTTACTACTAATGCTACTATTACAGCTAACTTATCTGCTGGTAATATTAGTACTGGTGGAGCATTAAGCGTTACTGGTAATATTTCAGCTAAAGGCAGTAATACACATGTACAATATAATAATGCCGGCAATTTAGCTGGTTCATCTGCCTTCACATTTGATGGAACTAACGTAGCTACTACGGGTAGATTCACAGCAACAGGTAACGTTACGGGTGGTAATCTAGTAACTGGTGGTAGTCTTAGCGTTACGGGTAATGCTACTGTAACAGGTAATGCTACTGTAACCGCTAACTTAACAGTAAGTAATTCAGCTAACATAGTAGCTAACTTACGTGTAGGTACTAGTATAGGTGTTGGTACTGCTCCCACAGGTAATTCAGGAGAAATAGCTGCCACAGGCAACATTATAGCATTCTTCTCAGATGACAGATTAAAAACACGTTTAGGTAATATTGAAAACGCATTAGATAAAGTATCTACTCTAGCAACATTCTATTTTGAACCAAACGAAACAGCAGTATCATTAGGATATACTATAGGCAGAGATGTAGGTATATCAGCACAAGAATTACAAGCAGTTCTACCTGAAGCTATAGGCACAGCCCCTATAAGCAACAACTATCTTGCTGTTAAACACGATAGAATAACCCCTTTATTAATCGCAGCTATTAAAGAATTGCGTGATGAAGTTAATGAAATCAAGAAAAAGATCGGTTAATAATAAGCAATGACTTTACCTTTAAGTGGCCCATTAGGATTTGGAGATATCAACGAGGAGTTGGATATATCCATCGCCGAACAATTAGGATTAGGTGAAGCTTTAGCAAGATCGTTAGCTTCTACTAGTGCCAATCCACCAGCATCAAGTGATCAAGATACTGTTATAGGTGTAGGTAACTTTTATGGCGCACGTAATGGATTAGTCATCGGCTACTTAGTAGTAGGTGGCGGTGGTGGTGGTTCTCTAGGTGGCGGTGGTGGTGGAGGAGTGCAGTCTGGTATAGCTGTAATTGTTCCAAATACTTCTTACCCTATTAAAGTAGGCACTGGTGGCGCAGCTGGAAGAATCAGTGGTCAAAATTCCGTATTCAATTATCTTCCACCAGTAACATTATCCTTTAATACTACAGGAATAGGAAGTTATACAGTGCCATATGGAGTATCTGAAATAACAATTACTCTTTCGGGCGGTGGTGGTGGCGGTGGTGGCGGTGACGCACAAGGAGGCTCTTCTGGATATCCAGGTCATTTGTTAACACAAACTATAAGTGTAAATCCCGGTGACGTAATATCAACTGATGTTGGTGGCGGTGGTACTGGTGGATTTTATTCTTATGGTGGAGGAGCAGGTACTGGAGGTACATCAGCCACTGGATTCAATGGCGGCAATGGTGGTGATGCTGGTCCTTCTGGCGCTTCTGGTGGTGGCGGTGGCGGTGGTGCTGCTACTGTAGTTAAAAGGAATGGAATTACAATTTTAGTTGCCGCCGGTGGCGGCGGCGGTGGTGGTGGTGGCCGAGGTGGTGGCGGTCAAGGCAAAACTGGAAATGCTCTAAACACAACTACTTCGGGATTACCTGGTGCTAGACTTTCAGGTGATGGCGGTGGTGGGGGTGGAGGTGGAGGTGGTAATCGCGGGGGCGGTGGCGGTCCAGCTGGCGCAAATGATACTGGCGGCTACACTGGCATAGATGGAACTGATGCTGGTAGTATTAATACAGGTGGTGGTAGTTCTGGTGGCGGTGGAGGTGGTTATACTGGAACTGGAGCAAATGGTGGTAATGGTTATGTTCTTATAACTTATACTCCTGTACCTGCGTTTTCAGTTAATGTGTTAGGTGGTGGCGGTGGTGGTCAAGGCGATGCTACAGGACCTGGAGTAAATGGAAGTTCTGGTGGTGGTGGTGGTGCTGGCAGCACATCTCTTCCACCAAGTTCAGCCACTGGTGGATCAGGTACAGCAGGTCAAGGATTTGCTGGAGGTACTGGTTATTACGCTGGAGTCCCTGCTGCTGGTGCTGGTGGAGGTGGTGCTAGCGCAGCAGGACAAAATGGACAAACATCTGATAGTAATGGAGGTGATGGTGTTTCAAGTTCTATTACAGGTACTGCTGTAACATATGGCGGTGGTGGGGGTGGTGGTCGTAGAGGTACATTCGCCAATCTATCTAAAGGTTTAGGTGGTTCCGGTGGAGGTGGCAATGGCAGCGCAGAAAATCCTGAAGGCACAATTCTAAGAGCAGGAACAGCAGGTACAAATGGATTAGGTGGAGGCGGTGGTGGCGCCGGCGGAGGAACTAGCGGTGGTAATGGAGTGGTCATCGTATCTTATCTTGCCATAATACCACAAATGACAGGCGGTACTATTACTTCGTATGTTAATGGTAGTAATAATACAGTTCAAGTTCATACATTTACTAGCGATGGTATATTAACGTACCCAACACCTAGTATTACTTGGGACGTACCTGCGGGTAATTTAGAAACAATACCTCAGGGAGCTAATGTTACTACAGTTACCTTAAGTGCTACATCATCATTCGGTAATCCAGTAACTTATACATTGAATGGTTCTTTACCTAGTGGTTTAAGTTTCAATTCTAGTACAGGTACTATTAGTGGTAAAACTAACAACAACGTTACTAGAACAATATGGAACTTTAGTGTTACTGCTACTGATTCTATAAGAGTTCAACTTACTTCTACCAGAGCATTTTCTTATAATATAAGTAATCCCGTATATACAACTGATCTCATTACTAACGCTGGTTATCAAGGTGGTTGTACGTCAATAGACAATCGTGTCACACAACTTCAAAGCGTGTGTAACGGGGCATTTAGTTGTACCTTTAATCCATTAAGTTATGGAGATCCATTTGTTGGTACAGTCAAACAATTCGTTGTAACTATGAGTTGTACAAATGGTACAGGAGTTTACAGTAATACATGTTTAGGCGGTGGTTCAGAAGCTGGTTATGTTAACTGGACATTCTCCTGTACAGCATTATAATTTTTTACATAACCTTCATAACATCTAAATAATGTTATGATTGAACCTACTATAACTTACCAAGAAGCAGCCGATTTAGCTACAACCAATCAAAATTTGGCTGTATTCTTTTTTGATCCAGAATGCGAATTTTGTGCTGGGTTTATTCCTTACGCAGTTAATTTACTTAAAACAATCATAGATCAAGTTCATATAGTAAATGCTAAACAATCACCATTTCCTCCATCTCACTTACCTTGTGTGTATCTTTATCGTCAAAATGATGACTTACCTGCAATAAAAGTAGGGGCAGGACCATTAGATTTAGTAGAAAATGACTTCAGACAATTCTACGGAAAGATATAAAATCTGCGAATCTTGTGACAGATTCAATTCTACGCTTAAGATATGTCGAGAGTGTGGATGCTTTATGCCAGCTAAAGTACTCATACCTATTGTAAGTTGCCCAATTGGTAAATGGGGTAAAAATAAAAACTCATGGGGAACAGAGTAATGATTGCTTGGAACATAGTATTTTAATGACTATTACCGCAGAAGAACTTAATAAAAGGGTACAATCTAACTTAGCTGGTTATTGGGAAGTACCTGATGGTTTAGATACTAGTAACTTTGATTTTAATTGGCGGCCAGATTTATACGATAAACCATTCATACATCAATTTGGTACACAGCATCAAAAAACAGGTGGACCTAGATTCGTAGTTCCTAATCATCAAGGGGTAAAGTATCAATCTCATCAATACGCAATAAAACTTCCAAATTCGCTTGATTTAAATTGGGTAGTACATATCGATTACAAACAACCATTTGAGTTTGACTACAGTTGGCATCCAGATGATAATGACCCTCTAATGCGATATGTATTTGGCGGTCAGCATGGTACGCCTGAAGAATTCCCTATTATTAGTTATTGTACTGCTGATGATATTGATAACGCACC
>JAUMHO010020603.1:0-46757 GCA_032360965.1 Ulva armoricana
TGCCACGCCCCCCCTCCCTCCCCTTTCCCAATCTCCAAGATCCCGGACTCTGACCTGCCCGCCCTCACCTGCACCGGTGTTTGACCCCCTGTCACCCCCGCCCCAGCCAATCCTATTCGCGGGTCCCCTGGGAGAGAGGGGGTGCCGCGTGCTCGCCCTCGCCGTCATGGGTGGTTGCTCGCGACGTGCTTGTGTGGCGACGGTGGGATGTGCATGCAGGGCTCTAAGGGGAGCTGGATTCCAGGGCCGGCCCTGTTTGTGTCAGGGTGTTTTTTATTTGCAGGTGCTGCGTTCGGGGCATTGTGCGTTGTCTGGCGCGTGGTTTTACCGTTGGCTGGGTGTTTATGCATGGCATTTGGGTCAGTGGGTGGTTATGGGTGTGACGTCTGTTTGGACTGTGTGGTTGTTCGGTTGTGTTGTTGTTTTGTCGATTGCTTGTGTTGACTGGTGATTTTACCCCTTGGCGCTGCCGGGATTTTGGGTTGATCTCCGTGTAACACGCAAACTCCTCTCCTAGCAGGCGCGTCTGTGGCCCGCGTCCAAACGGCCAATCGACAATGCATGTGCGGTGTAGCACATAACAGCCTGTTTGGGCGGACTCGGTATGTATACTTTGTCACTGAGCGTGAAAAGAACATGAGAAAGATATCGATAGTGTTTTGGGCTGCTTTGGTGTACGGGTTCTGCATCGGTCATCAGCACTGTAGACAACTGTTGCTTGCACCTATCCCAGTTCGCATGGTGTCGAAACCCCAATAAAGAAGGTTTTAGTACTTACTGTCTGTGAGGGTGCTCTGTCAACTTATAGATGGCATAATGGGGTTGTGAGTATGGAGTTTCGGTTGAAAAACGTTACCCCCCAGCCTCGCAGTTCCAAGGCGACATTGGCCGTCGGGAACGCTGGAACAGATGCTCGTATTCAGCTGGCAAATGAAGTCGACCAGCGTCGCGTGTTCTATGTTGCATCTGGTCTGGTGCTCGCAAGCTTTTCAGACAGCTTGTACACCACATGCAGCCTGGGGGCAGCGGACGGGCCCATCGCGCTCCTGCAGTGCTCTAACGCGGGTAATCTGCTGGCAACAGGTGCTCAGCTCCCTGGCGTGGTCTGGGTTGCATTGGCCATTATTTTCTGTTGCTTGTTAGTCGCATCTCGCAATTCTTCGGAGCTGGATATTTCAACCGTTACCAAGCGCTTGCGGATGCAGTGCATCGCCAGAGCGAAGGTTCGGAAGTCATAATCTGGAATACTTCAGAATTGACACCTTTGCGGAAGACTGTGATTGTTGAGCAGGCAGTTGACATCGATTTTTCATACGATGGTCCGACTCCGTTCAATGCTCACACCTATCATGGAATGCAGCTCATCCACCTGCATGTATACGACATCATTTAATATTAGCGGCCCATTGTGTTGATACTGCTTTACGTCTTTCGCTTAGCATGCAGGTACACACTTGCTTGTTCTCACAGGCAAAACACTGTACAGCTTCAACACAGAATCAGGAGGGCTGGATTTTTCACATCCGATGAGAGAATCGGCGCACCTGATATGCTTTACAGCAAATCCAGCAATATTTGTCACAGGCGGTGTTCACCATTTGGCCTTTTGGAGCATCACTGGCACAGACGGTAGCTACAAAGTGTGACACGTGACAAGCTCTTGTAGCTCAGTTGTGGACGCAGCGCTGCGATCACATTGTGCTACTCGATGCAGGTGCAAAAATTGCCATTCAAGTTGGGGCCGCATGCAGCACATTGTTGTTTTGTTGACATTATGGGCCACCAGTCAAAGAGCACCAGCACAGCATGCATCATGTTGGCACTGGCATCAGATGGCAAGATGATTGAATTTCAACATGGAAAGGTAATGCCAGATCGCATCGTTCAGACACGGGTACGTGCTCCACCCCAACCTGTCGAATTTGCCAGGTGCACCTAGTTGATCATCTATCATGCCCTTGCATGCTGGCTGCTGCAGGTTCCCCAGGCGACTGCGTTTAAAATGCCATGTGATACCTTGCTAGTGGTTGCTGGCAGCGGTGGTGTGGTGAAAGTTCTAGATACAGAGCGGTGGAGTACTGTCGCGACTTTGCCACCACCACCCAGCTTCCCCAAACCGGCACCCAGGCATGGTAATGCTTCACCACGGCACCGCACTGATGCAAGTGCTGGTGCTACAGCTATCGCTGCTGATGGTCCTCACACAGTGCTGGTGCAGTATGCAAACAGCAGCCTCTGCTGCTGGGACTTGCAGGATCCTACCAATGCAGCTGCAAAGTGGGAAGTGCCTGGGCACTCAGGCGCCATAACCATGTTGTGTGCCCCTTCAAAGTCGATCAGTAGCAGGACTGCAGAACAGATGTACACAACAATTTGTGCAGACCGACATGCACGTGTGTGGCAACAACCGATTCAGGGGAGCAACACTGCTCAGCTGCTCATGACCTTGCGTCTTGAGCGGGCGACTGCACAGGCTGCCTTGACACAGGGTCTGAGCATGGGCTCTTCTACCAGCCCTGTGGCTGCAATGTCTGCCGTTGACCAGATGCTAGCCATCGGGGAGCCCAGTGGGTCTGTGTCAGTATATATCTTGCCCTCGCCAACCAGATGCAAGCTGGACGTGAACCATGATGGTCCGGTGTCAAGCCTGGCATGGGGCTCAACTAGCGGCGCACAGGTCCTGGCATCCGGCGGCTATGACGGCCGGGTGCACCTGCATCGCATCGAAGGCGCCCGGATAACGCCGCTCAAAACTCTGCAATCAGAGTCAGCCGTGACATGTGTGGCTTTCGTAAATTTCAATGGACAGTGCTCGCTTATTCTTGCTGTGGGTGAGGAGAGCGGCGCGTGTACCTTCTGGTGTGCAACTTGACTGTGCTGTTCACCACTTGACATTGTAGTGATCTTTTGACAGACAATGACGGTGCTGTCGAATTGTAGGGTACATTACAAGCATGACTTTCAGATGTTGCATGAGCTGCGGTTGCAGGAGCTGGTGGGTTGCTCAGAATCCTGCGCGATAGTTTGTGCACATGGTGCCGCGTGCCTGGATAGCGTTGCCCTGCTGTCACAGAACTCTCACATTGTGCTGGTGGAGACTCTCTCTGGTCACGTTGTGCAACGCCTAAGGCTACAGCACAGCAGCCTTCCCACATGTTTGGATTCAGCTGGAGAAATTGTTGCATGCGGCCATCGTGACGGAAGTATAAGGTGTGATTTGGGGATACCGAGGATCCCGTCTTGGATGCACTGGTGTTTCTTGGCCTTGATCATGGAAGCAGGAACTGTTACAGCAAAGCTCCTGACACCTGGCAATAGCTCCATGTTGCATCAGGACTCTGAAGCTGGGCGCTGTTACTGCAGTCTACTTGACATTGTCAGAGGCGAAGAGCTTGCACATTTGAGAAGCCACTGCGAAAGAGTTTCAGGATGTCTGCTGGATGCACACCGACTGGAGCTCATGACATCTGGATGTGATGGTTGCACTCACATCTGGGATATATCTGCGATTAAATCGTGTCTACAGCATGGTGAGGTTTACAGTGCAAGCATGTCACAGCCTAAATCATCTGTTCAGAGGCCGAAGAGCAGGCCGAAATCAGAGCCTCTACAAGACCTGCAGAATGTGATGGCAGCCCGCAATGATGGGGACCCTGAGCTGGCTCCTCTGCCATCACACCTCTTCAACCCAAGGCAGGCCATGAAGCTGCCTAGCAAGCGGCGTGTTGATGCGGTGACCATGTCTGTGCCTGTACTAGACAGCCATGTGGAAGGCATTAGAGACACTCAGCCCGAGGGGGGCGGCATTTCCTGTCAAGATAAGTGTGTTTCAAATGAAGAAGAGGCCTCATGGCATCCCAGGTTTGCATGGGCTGAAGGGGGGCTTGCGTTGGGCTGGCACACTCATGGGTGTAGCATCGCTTCGCTCCGCCACTCGATTGCAGGACATCCTGCAGCAGAGCTCCGGCGCGAAGCGCTGCAGCGCGAGCGTGCTCACAAGGAGTGGCAGAGCAACAACATGACGTTGTTGGAGGAGCTGCGAACCGAGCTCGAGGCGGTGCGCATGTTAGCTCGTTGTGTTACCTGCGCATTGCAGCCGTGTGCTTCCATGACCCTATCAACAATTGTCAATTCCTGCGGCAATACATGGTTTCTACAGTTCTGACATATTGCTTTTAGCAGAGCCATCTGCACACATTCGTTGTTGCAAGTGCATGATTGTGTTTACAGGGTTGGAAAGCACAGGAGATAGGCTATTACTCCTATGAACAATGTGACCATGATTGTGTTTGCAGCGTCCTGTCCGGCGAAGTTCAGTGTACCGGAAGTCGATGTCACAAATGGAGATCAGGGCCAGCATACCTGACCGTGTGCAGCTGCATCGCTCACGCGTTCTGTCACCAATTCGGCAGAGCACTACCGAGTCGGTCTCAACTGCGTACATGTCGCAGTGCATGCGACCATTCTCTGTGTCTTTGCGCCGTTCCTTCAGTGCACCACCTCCTGAAGATAGCCCGCAAAACATCAGACAGAGCAACGGTGCCATTGCCAGCACCCCCCCTCCATCAGCACGCACAGTGTCTGGTGTCAATGATTCATTCACCAGCTTAACATTGCCCAGCCCAACGACCCTGGTACGCTGATCCGCTTGGCGCTATTCATTGTGTTCGTAGGCTATTCAAGGCAACCTATCCAGGCGCCAACCGTACACATGACGTTGGCATCAATTACAGGCAAGAGATTTGCACAAGGTCGGAAGCTTCATGCAAGCTACAGACCAGGAGGTCACTACTAACACTCCTGTTTTGGGTGCGCCTAAGGCTTCAGAATCTCCACGTGAGGATACTGTTCGAAGTGATGTCAAACGGGGCTTCTCCTGGCAAAACAATGGCATTTTCAAAGATGTCCCTGGCATGGAGACCTCAGCGTTAGTTGACCAGGGATGCCAGGTACGACACCTTGACCTCAGGACATATGCTGAAACTGTGTGCATGATGTCGCTTTGGCGGTGTACTTTTGTGTTCTTCGAAATGCATTTCTCATTTCTTTTCTGCACGCCAGTCGAAGATTCATGCAGCATGCATGGCACCTGGATCAGCGGGAACTAGCAATCTCAAGTGGTAATTTCCTTTGACGGGAAATTTAAGGTGTTTCATGATTACTATTGAATGCAGTCCTGGGATCAGAATTCGCAGCCACTGTTTGGCAACAGCTCCAGCCCAGATGTTCTCAGCCTCAGCGAATGCCGGCCTGCACCGGCTCCTTCTCTGGCGACAGTTATCCGCGACCGTGGAGCTGCAGGCATCGAGGAAGTGATCAGTTCAGGTCTTGCCGCTGTCCCTGGGTCCAAGTGGGATCAGTTGTCTAGGTCTTTCGAGTTTGAGGCATCAAGAAGTTCAAGGAACACATGTGGAGATGCTGCGCTGAGAAATATTTCTACGATGTTGCCTCAAGGACAACAGCAAATGAACGCTGCAAGCACATTTCAAGTTGAGGAAGCTCTGTTGGCTGACAGAGCCACTTCGCTGAGTGGAGTCCAACAGGCTGTGAAACATCTTTGCACAGGCGACATGGGGCGAATCTCTTCTCCCGCTGATGCTTGCACCACAGAATCTACAACTGCACCGACACTGCCGGACACTTCTTTGCTACATCCGGGAGCTGCTAGTCACCGTTTCGGGTACTTCCTGCTGAAATCCCCCAGTGTACAGTGAGCACCTGATGTTGTCCTCTGAAACACACTTTACGGTGTATTTACGACTGCCTCAAACCTGCAGGCCCCATGTCCGCGCGTCCTCCAGTGGGAGCCCTCCCCATCGGGTGGCACAGCAAATTTGCAAATCACCTGACTTGGGGGAAAGTGTGCCATCATCTCAGTCTAGCTATGCACGCCGGCATATACCCCGCCGCCCAACTCATGGCAGGACAAACGCTACATGTTTTCATGATGACACCCTTGACACACCGCTTTCGTCCCTGGTGTCCGGTTGCAGCCCAGTCCGGGTTCGTCCAAATGCTGTGTCCATGCTACGACAGTCTGTAAATGACCCTGTAGGCCAGTCCCCTGGGTCTGCAGAGCTTTCATCAGACCGATCGCAAAGCGCAGGGGCAATCCCGAAGCCTCAGATTAGCAGAAGGCACGGCGCACCATTTTCTGAGCGACCAGAGGTGACCACAAACAATCAGAATGTAGTCGATGGGTTGCCCATCAATCCAATCCACGTTGACACTGCGCAACGACTGGGCACATCCACGCAAACAAGCAAGAATGATGCACACAACTCATGTGATCCAAGTCAAGGTGAGGAGCATCCATTTATGGACAAGTTCCAGGGTGCTGCAGCAGAACCTGTAAATCAGTGTTGTCTTCCGCTGTTTCCAGAAGTTACAGTCCAGCCCAGTTTGGTCAGTGAGGTCCTCGCAACGCCAGGTAGCGTGGACAATTATGGGGCAAGTGTCACAGCTGCCATAGATGCAGCATTCTCACCGGCATTGAGGATGGGTGTACAGGAGGTCATTCAGCTTGCAGTCGACAATGGATGGGACTATCATGCTCTGGCGTTCCGGCAAGCTTTGGCGACCAAGGTATCTCAAGAATGTGAGCGTCTGGCCACATTAGCTACTGAGCTTCGTGGAGAACGTATGCCACAAATAGATGACATGACCACAAAAACTCAACCAGGTGTTTGCCACATGTTTGGACAGCTAGAGTTGCTGAGAAGCCGGGTCCGTGGTTGTGATTGAAGTTTTTTTATGTACACCATGCTCTGAGCATGCTCAAGAATATGGCCAGAAATATAGGAATTGTAGGGAAAATCGGGACTGTGTATTAAACTAGGTTGGTGAATTGTGGGATCAACTGCATTCAGATGGTTCTTTGGACCTCCGCTGGCAATGTCCTAGTTGGGACATGTCTGGAAAACACACTGGAATGGTGTCTCAGCTCGCAGTGTAACTATGTACGCAGTGTTTATGTTTTTAATGGCCCAGCACTGTACCAACGAACAGTATGATAGATACCGTACCGCAAAATGTTGTACTGCCGACGACGGTACAATTTTGGCCCGGCAAATTTGGTGACGGTAGTACGAACTAGAAACCCCGGGTTCAATCGGAAATTTTGCACTAAATCAGGTTGGTACAAACACCTTTAATGCTGCGGTACAAGTGAGTGCTGTGAAAGGGTGCATGGTCTGGTCCAATATTTCAGAGGTACGCTATTGTGCGGGTGTACGGTACACTACATTAGGCCCGAACATCAGTCCACAGTTGCATGGCTGCGATTCTGGTACCCATCCAACGTCGCTGTGAGATGGTGTTACACAGACTACACAGAAATTGCCGCGGAGTTAATAAATGAAACTCGTCAGCCCAGCTTACAAAATTCAGATAGTTTTTGGACAGATTTGCGTACATCTGACATCATTCCCTGCAAGGTCTGAAAAAGACCGTTTTACCATTGATATTCATGAGACGGCCATGTAGGCCATTCAATCATATGTCAACAGCAAAGACCTGCAAAATATCCTCAAACTACCTCAACAGGTTGTTACATAGCTCCATTCATCCTGAATCTCCCCTGAGCACCAATGGATGCACTATGGGGGTTGTGGTGCTTTAGAAACAGACTTCTGTCGGTGGTGCTGTTTCGGGTATCTTGCCTTTAATGAAAGCAGGTGCATCCCAAGTGCTCCGCTCACCTGCCATAAAGGATGACTCGCCCACGGCCAAGCTTTCACGTGCACTGGTGGTTCTGTGTGGAGATACACCAGCCACGCCAGGCTGTCGTCCCAACAGCAGCTGCTGTGATCCCTACATCCCATACGGCATCTTTAAAAACAGCATATAGCCAGGACTGTCATTCGGGGAATCTACAGGCACGCACAGTCGCTCCGAATGTATTTGTAGAGCCGCTGAATGCACTTCTGCCAAATCCAACCCCAGCTTGCATTGAAAAAGATCCGGCGCCGGACCTGCACACAATGTACAACTGTTAAATGCAGGTGAAAGCAAGCAAAGCTCGGAGGTTGTACGATGGGCAGTCCGAGAAAAGGCCTCACTGCAACTGCCTTGTAAAAGCATTAGCGCCAGAGAAGGCATGGACCGATCGTGGTTGTGCAGGGAAACCGCTGGAGGACGCCGAGGCGCCCTGGTGAGGTGGTGGGTGCACCACATGACCTTGCACGGTATCCATCATAGGAGAGCCTTGCTGCGTTGGTAACGCGGTCCAACAGCCCGAGCCTGAGGTGGTTCCGAGAACACTGAATGCATTTTGGCTAAATGCATTGTGCGTGTTCGCTGATGTGGGGAATGCGCTTTGCGCTGCGGCAGCCTGTCCGGCATTCCCATATGCATTGCTTGCATTGGTCAGGTTGGGATGGCCAGAAGTGGCAAAAGCATTACGAGATTGCGCCGCGCTAGTGGATGTGGCAGGTGCCTTATGCGCAGCCGACTGCATAGCACCTGCAACAGCACTCCCGTGGCCCGCATGCATAGGCTGTGTCACAGGCGCACTTGCAGCAAAAGCGTTTTGCTGGCGCATTGGCGGCTGCTGAGCTGCCCTAAATGCACCCCCTGCACTCTGGTGGTGCCCCGGGAAACTTTGTTGGGCCTGGCACCCAACTGCATCCTGCAAATCAGTAAGCCGATCTTAGATAAAACATTGTAATCTTCAAGCCTGCTCAAGGCCGCGAATCAGACACTAGAGCACATGCGTATGAAAGCAGGGCAAACCTCTAATTCGCGCACACTTTGTATCTTTGTGTACACATGACTTGGCACTTACCATGTCAATCACTCCAACGATATGGGAAGGCCTGAAACCTGACCGCATTGCATGGGTTTGTAGGTGGGGGCACACCTGTCCACGTTTCGGTGCACTTGGTTGACCGCTGCCCTGAAACGAATTTCCACGATTGACTGCACGGCTATCCCAGCCTGTATGCAACAGTGTCGTCCAATCTGATAAATATAGTGTGCAAGGGTATACTATACCCATAAATCAGAATCAGGTTCCTGCTGAGTTCACAGAAGCAATTAGCTGACCGCAGATACGGGAAATAGGCATGCAGTTGTGTACGGACTTCAGGAAAAGAAAATATAATGCTGCTGCGTTGTAGGGAACGTCATTTTTAACGCATTCTCATTCCCGCTGCTTTCATTTCTCTCCATGTCTGCAAACCAGCCGGTGAAGGGCCAGATGGCGGAGCGTGCCTGCATAGTTGTTCCGACGACTCCTCATATCAGCATAGGAATAGCTCTAGATATTCAAATCCTTTGCATCAGGCATGCCTGCGGTTTACAGAGATTGGTCGGCTTCAAGCTGGGACCCAGTCTGTGTCTGCTGGCCATTCTATCACAAGCCAACTTTGGTGTATGTTAGGCAATACGTGAAATAGTCTGCTGATGGAAGGTCTAGATCATGCATAGCCACGCACTCGCACACCGGCCTGTCTGTGTGCTTCGCTGACTCGAGACGTCCACCAGCTCTGGAGTCAAAGGTTCTGAATCCAAAACCCACCTGACAGCGTTGGGATATTGGCTTGCTTCCGGCAGCGTGCAGCCAGCGGTGTGCCGGTATGTTTTGATGTCAATGACCGTGAACCTGATTCAAAGCGGGAGTTCACGCTGCAGGCGCGGATGCGACCGTTTATGTCTGGACGTGCGTGAGGTAAATCCGAGTTCTTAAACCTTGTTGCGTGTCACTGATTACCTTTCCGATTTGTCTCGTGCATCCGACGGAAACCAAGAGCGACTGAAACACTGATGCCTTGTGATCGGACAGCCATTCGTGCTTTCCGGCATCTCCACACCATGGCCTATCTTTGAAACCAAGGATGCAGGAAGAACCAGAAAAACACAGACACTGTGCCGATCCTGATCGCGTCGGCAATATGTCTTCACTTAACGTCTAGACTGGCGACAATGCTCCACCACACGTAGCAGCGAGTTACAAGAGCGTACATCATTGTTGCGGAGACGCTTAATTTCCTACTGTGGGCGCTATGAATCGCTTTCTTCTAAGTGCGAATCCATCGGTTGGTGTCCATGCCTGAATTTGAAGTTGGTTGCGAACAGTGCCTTGCAGGGTAGATCCACCGCAGTGGCAGAGCATGCATGTGTAAAGCAGTCGCAATGTAGGTGTCACTGATTTTGGAGGATTGCCGGAGCAAATTGAAGCGGAACTGAAGCCTGCGTCCCAGGCATGCTGCTTGGCCAGCAGCAGGTGGGGCACAATGGTGGCTGGTGTGACACGGCACCCCTTTTACTATAAATATGTAGAACATTTTCAAAGTATTTTGAGTTTCTGAAAGGACCTCGTGCTGCAGTGGGTTGTATGGATGGCGCCGTGTCAGTGTTTGACATGATGACGCGTGGTGAAGCCTGCAGGCTTCCGTGGCCTGGCAGTGACAACGAACGGTTCGAATTTCCGCACTTTCATACACATGTTAAGCTTTGAGTCATTTTGACAAGGGCTGGCCTGTGCAGGGATGAGCCAACTGTGACTGGGCTCGACTGGAACCGGCATGGTAGCAGGTTAACAGCCGGGTACAGTAATGGACAAATGTATGTCTGGGACGTCCGGGAAGCAAGCATCGTGTGCTCCTCTCTCTTGCACAGTCACACCTATTCATGGCCTTGCCATCAGCTCACCTGCTGCCATGTCCTTTTGCACTGTAGAATCAATGATGTATACTGCAGGTTGGCTCTGCAGCTTTCGAGCAGCCAGTGGCGCACATATCACAAGCGCACACCACTCAGCCACGAACTCTTGTGTCCCTGATGGAGGGTCCGCCCCACATAATCGGCCCTGATGGGCCGCCCATTCCACTGCCAGTGGACATTTCTGGCTGTGTCAGGGGTTTCCTTGACCACCGATGTGGATACATTGTCATTGCAGCTGACAAAGGCGTTCTGTTGGCCCTCCACCTGGAGACATACTCTGTTCTGGATGCAATTCAGGTGTGTAAGTATGCATGTTGACGCGACGAACACATGTGTCTTCCGTATGAACAGCCCATGCACACTGAGATGCAAGTAGTTGAGCAGTTAACTCAGCCGTTAGCGCAATGACAGCCTCTATCTGTGCCCGGTCCACGCCTTTGCTGCAGGTCGCACCCTTTCGGAGTGCATCGTTTAGTGGAAAGCACATGACCCTGCTCCTGGCAGGCGCTGGCTCTGTAAGGCAGGTGAAGCTGTGCAGCTTGAAGCCACAGCACGTACAGCGGGCCATGCCGTCTAGTGCAGCCTTTAATGCTCTGGTATGCGTCCCTGGACAACGTACGTGTTTGTCCATGCAGTCAATTCGGCTTGGATTTTGCATAAGAGCACAAGAACCAATGAGGAATCCAGCTGATTCGTTGGCAAGAGCCCTGTGCATCCTGTGTTCACTCATTTACAACCGTGGCACTGAGGTTTGGTGACTTCCATGTTTCTGCCGTTGCATGTGTCACACCGGAAAATCGACCAGCCAAGGTTCTGTCAGGGTGTTTAAGCTTTTTGCAGAGCCAGTGCAAAGCTGGTGAACCACTTCAAAGCAACTGCGAAGCCGGCGCGCTCTTTCACACCCACGTGGAAGAGTGTAAGGACCACGCTGGTCCGTTCAAGTGGTGCAGTGCTGACCTTACGCGTGACGGGGAGTTCATCTGTGGTGCGGCGGTTGTCAAAGACAGGCACATCGTGCATGTGTGGCAGGCTCGGGGGTCCCACATCGCTGCTGTGCTCGAGGGCCCACAAGTGGGGATGGTGGCATGCACATGGCATCCGGACTCATCACGGTGTGTCCATCCCGTCCAGGCTCACTGGCGGTGCAATCTCACACCCACACATGCATCCAGCGCGAAGGTAGTGGTGTAGCAATAATACTGGCACTGCCTGCGATATTGCTCACACCATTTTGTTTTCCAGATTGATTCTGTTGAGCATCACAGAGACGGGCACAGTGCTGGTGTGGGCGTATATTCTGGCCCAGAACTGGGATGTGTACGCCCCAGGCTTTCGAATCCTGTCTCACAATGAAGAGTATGTGGAGAGTGAGACAGAGTTTGACCTGAACCCGAAGGATGACCCAGCTGCTGGCTCGCAAAAGGATACAGTGGACCCGGTGCGCTGTCAACGTGTCTATGTGGGAGTCTGCGTGCCGAATGACAGGGCAGTCCTACGGCGAGCACGAGTGGATCATGGCCGCATCTTGGCTACAGTCTCGCGGCAGCATATGCCAGGGCTGCCAATGTCATCGAGTGTTGGTGTTGCGTTCCTGCGTGTTAGGCGCATGGAGTCGGGGCATGTCCGCAGGCTGGCACATCTTGCCCTTGGCCGGTGGCTCCAGGTGTTGGTTATATGTTCGAACTTGGATTGATGCTGCTGTGTCTTGGCTCTGTCAACATTTTGCAGTGAAAGGCACATTTTTTTCCTGGGCCAGTGTCTTTCAACGGGCTTCCACGACTGGCTGTTTATGCAGGTTGACCTGATTACCATTCCCAATGATGAACGATTTTTGTTTGAAAGCGACACTGAGGATGACATGAAGCATGCACTATTTCTGCCACCCTTGTCGGTGACACCAGAGGGCGTAGGTGGCACCTCCCTCAACATGGGAGCCGGTGATGAAAGTTATCCCCATGCAATGAATGCAACCGGCAACAAACAATGGAGGTGACTGCTACTTATATACATGTAACCTGATGTGGAAAAAAACTGGTTGTGGTTTTATTCTGTCAGTAGAGACCCACAGCCCTAAATTCTTCCCCTCACATATCAACACAGATCAAAGCTTGAATCCCTTAAAACTGACCAAGCCGACCTAACAAATGTCATACTCTTGCGCTGGTGCATCCTTGGAATACTTGTCAACAACAATACCAGCAGTCAACCAACATGTCACAACTGCTCTTATCTGGGCTACAGCCCCTCGAGCTACCATGCTTGAAGAGTGGCCATGCCGACAGCACGTGGGTGAGTTTACACACTGCAGTGCAAGCCCACTGACTCGCAGTCACGGTGACCGGCGACACTGACTTGGCATCTCACGACTGTCACTGACCATGCTGCCACCGGTCTCGAACTCATCGCCACCAACTAACTCAACTACCGCAAGACCTGGCGTCAACTGACTGCTACACACCTGCACCAACGAGGCGCCAATGTAAGGCATGCATGTTTATCCAGCCATGAACGGTGATGACGCCCGATGCAGGCTGGCCGACCTTGGGCCCCTGCCTACTGCCATGCCATGTTTCTCACCGCCATGCACGGTCTGGGGAACACCAGATCTTGCAGGCGGTAAATGCGCCGCAAGGGCGAACGGACATCGCCCACATTTGCCAGGTGGCACAGAAGCGGCAGAAGCTGAAGAAGTGCCTTGTCAGTCGGGTCGCAGAACCAGCTGGAGATTGGAATCGCATTGTCAAGATGCAAACTGTACACGGATGGCGTGTTGTCTATAATGATGGTAGATCGAAGCTCCCGGCCAAGAATGCTCAGATCTTTAATGTACTGGCCGTCGGGCAGCCGACGGCATGACTCCCGGAAGAGGCGATGCGAGAAGATGCTGTCGTCGGGATCCAGCAGATCCAACACAGGCTCTGCATAATCCTGCAACCACCCAGAAATTAATCAGCATGAGAACTCGAGGCCAATCTGCAGTAGCTCACAGAAGCGTAGCCCAGGTGTCGAATGCATGCTTCAACGGTGAATGCGGATTCAGGTGCACAGGGGCTATAAGTGTCGAGACAAACCTGACAGGAGGCCGTAAACATCACGAGCTCAAACCATTCTGCGAGGATGGCAAGGAACGCTGCTGCTCCGGGGCGGATGCTCACTCGGACTCCATGAACAAGGCCTCCTGAAACAAAGGTGCAGGCGGTGTCTTCACGCATACCCAGTCCAACCTCTGCCCGGACAAGCGTCTCGTCAAGGTCTAGGATGAGAGTGCAGCGGCCGTCAAACACCGGGCTCTTGGGCGGCAGCAGCGGGCAGCTTCTCAGCCCACATGGTTGCACTGTCGCATTTCGCCGTATTAGGGGTATCGATCGCCGGAATTCTAGAGTTGGTAGCCATGTGTCCCAGTGCCTTGCCTCGCCAGATAGATTTCTAGGACGACATTTTGCGTTGCGGTTGTTGGTGCCCCCACTGTGCTTGCTGGTTGTTGCTGCCTGGTCCGCAGGGGCTTGCAACGGGGATAGATGTACAGGACGCGGCGAATGCAGCTCATGAGAGCTACGCGCGGATGTGGTGATGGACATGCGCCGCCCGCTGGGTTGTGCTGGTTCTCTCCGCTGGCAGGCGCTGTCTGGGAACTGTGTTGGGCTCTCATCGACGCCTGATTGTGAACAATCACGCGCTGCATGTGCGTGAGAGGGCGTGTGGCTTGTTTCGCGGCAACGTTGACGAACTATACCTTCCAGGTGATGCAGCCAGAAAGCAGATGCATGTTGGTTGGGAAGGGCTGTGGCGTAGGATGGCGGAGATGCGATGTAGGTTTTCCCGGCCGTGGTTGACACAGGAAGCTGAGGGAGGGCGCAGGGCTCACGCTGTGCGAGCTGGACCGCCATCATCCAGCATCAGCTGGAAGATACCACAAATAGGCCTTACAACTCCTGCACGGGTCAAATGAGTGATGTCTTGCAAGTCTTGACACTGAGCCTGCCCGGGCCATGCGTGGCATGTCGACCCACTTTCGAACAGCACAGAAACGTATGAAACGCAAACCATGGAATTAGAAAAGGAAGCCACATGAATTAAACCTATGGCACTTTGCTTGATGGCCAATTTGCGCACTGATAGACCGAGACCCGAAATGGTGCCTGGGGATCGTACGTATACGCAATGTCTCCTTTGCACTTGCGACCAAATTTCGCACGACCTTGCGTCGAAAGAAATCGGGCGCCAACTGTGTTAGCGTTTTGTTTTCATGGATTGGATACCAGGAGCCTGGTGATGCTGTGGGAACGTGAACATGCAACGGTGCTATTTAAATGTTCAGAGCACCGCAACGTGACCACGGCAAATCAGCGACGTAGTTTAAACCACAATTAAGTGGCTAGATGATTCATATCATATGTGAGCCATATGTGATTGAGCTGGAAGCTTCTGCGAACGGGTAGCAGCGCATGAAACGCGAATATATCCATGATCGTGCTCGAAGGCGACCCTTGTTGCTCCGCCGTATGCATTTTCACCGATGCATTGGCACGGGAGCGACCGTGACATTAGAAGAAGTTGCATCAATACGTTGTAGACGCACGCTTTAGCGCATTGCGGCGTGGCCATAGGAACAGGTCATTCGTGCCTTGTCGCAAGCGTCTGCTAGACGGCCAACTGGGGCGGTGTGCTACCGCAAAGCCGCTTACTCCATCAGCAAGCACCTGAAACGGAATCATTCTGCCGCATATTTGCGCAATATCATCGAAAGATGAGAGTCCTCGCGCGGGTGCTCGTTCGAGTTGACGCATTCGCCAGCATGCGCGAAAGATATGGGACACGCAGTAATGAGGCTTCAGAGCCTTCGCATATTCATGGAGGCTTACCTGTAGAGGGTAATTATGTGGAAGGCTTGGATGGCTGTGTGTTCTTCAGGGGCACGAATGAGAACTGAGGCGTGAAGCGAGCCTATTTAAGCCCTGCACCCTTTGGACAAAGCATGCTCACCATCGGGAAGCTCTGCGGACACGCAGTTTCGCAAGAATGCCAAGTCTGACGGCTGTACCGTGAAACGCGCTGTTGTAACGCAGCGTTATGCACTTGTCACATACTGGTCGACCTCCACGTTGTTCGAGTCCGTACATGTCAGCCACTGTTGGGTTTGCCAAGTTGGACAGTGGCCCTTTTCATGCCAGAAAGGGATGATCGGCGGAGGGTGAAGACGCCCTTTGGACCTGTGCCAGTACATGCACCGATATGTCTCCAACGACCGTGTCACCACATCTCCATGCCGAATAAATGACACCTACCGTCAGGCCTTAGGTACTGAAATACCTGACGTAGACGGCACAAGTTGGCAACCCTCGCACACTCGACCTTTGCGAACTTAATCGGGATGACGCGTCGTGTGAACGCACGGAACAACCCTTGTGGCCAACCTGGGGCAGGATGATGCAGGGCACAGGACCGGCAACGGATGCAATGACGTACGTGTGATCTAACCCGCCCTACACTGTATGCTTCGCTGGTCTTGTAGAGGTCTATCTGTCACCACGCTGCACTTACAACGTTTGACCTCCTTTAAAGGTATAGAGAAGTGAATCGAGCCTTGGCTGTGTACATGCGTTTGCCTCCGGCGTCCCAAAGTTTCGTTGCCCTTGTTAAACACGTCACGAGTAGCAGCCACAGTATTGCGGTTGACATGCTCTGCAACAAGTATGGCCAGGGCTTCCTGACATCGCCACCGCATCATCAAGTAGCCGTGACACACACTGCCATTGACGATTCCGCGAAAAATGATCACAAGCCATAATTGTAATCCTAGAAAGCGGGCCTGCGTGGGTAGGCACACGACCTCTATGGTGCTCACAACACAGCCGCTTACACGTTACAGCACACTCCATGGCTGATGCATGCCATAGGTATCGATGCAATATCAGGTTCAGGTGGGAGCGATGAAACAGTTCGTTGCAACGATGCGGCAAACGATCTCACGCAACATGCACGTGTAATATATTCATAGGGCATCTCCGGTGCGCAGGTGAATTAGACCACCATCTCGACAGTAGTCGGTGTTCTGATTTTTGTACAGTTGTCAGTGGTGGCTGCTTTGCAGAGTTGGGTGTGGTCGCTGTATTGACCAGCTTCCGTCGAACACTGGCCCATTCAATCACCGTGTCATCTTCACGCTGCCAAGTCGACGCCAGCCAAGGTTAATCAGATCTACCAAACCATAACTAGCAGTTCAACTCAGTGGACTACCGTATCTTCCACCACGGCTGCAAGCTATGCATGCGCTACTGTGTTGCATGCAAAAACAGTTCCACCAAGACAGAGCACTGCGCGCTGAGCACTTACTTCCATTTATGCTGCCCCCTCCCAGCTGAAAAGCCCTGCTTTCATGACTCTGCCTCCTTGAACCACAGCAGAATTTCCAGGGGCTCCTGCGGTCCTCTGTGTGACACGTAGAGGCGTAATCACTTTGATCGTGCAGCACTTCAGTACTTCCTCCTCGAGTTCCACAAGGCCATAGAGTGAAGAGCACAAGGCCCGCACCAGCCTTAACAAGACGATAGCGGCATGCTGCAGCTACATCTTTGCAAAAACAGCCACATCGGATGCGTGCCATCTGACAGTACCATGGGGTCTGCCTGCGAACCTGCACGGTCTGACAATCATGAAAGCATCCGGCCTCACGAATCATGCCAACGATTGCAACTCTGCCAACCGCAAATGATGATATTGTGGCCCTTGGGGTCTGCACCACTTTGCACGGGGGTGCGAAGTGAAAGGCGGCAGCACAAGCATTTGCTACATGCAGAGCGTGCTACCATGTCCAGGTACCCCCATGCCAGGCTTTTGCGGTGTGAGCCAAACGGCCAGCAACAGTCCTGTCATCGCCGCATGTTTCAAACTGCCACAGTAAGCTGTCACAGCTGGGTCATGACGTTCCCGGTGAACACGCTGGATCCCGCCATGAGGCAAATCTACAGCGGCTGCGGGTATCCTTTGCCCCAGTGACCTGCATCACCTGCAATCCGGGCGTGCGATCCCATGGAGTGCACACAGCTGTGATTGTAATGACGACAGTGAATGAGCAGGTGCAGGTCAGCGTGCCAGGCAGCTAAAAGGGGATCATTCACAATTTGGAATTTAGCACAGGGGCTATGAGTCCTGTGAACGGCAGCGGGACAAGCCTCGGGCCCCACATAATTTGACTCCATCTATTACAAAAACCCTCGATTGCTCGGTATCTGCTTGACAGTTCTCAGTCAGGTCACAGCTGTGGGGTACATACTCAAGCCAGCCTTGAACATCCTCGCAGTCAACCCTGCCCAGCCACAACAGAGGCGTGTCATGCAGCCACACACATGCATTCCCACCAACAAGACAGCTCTGCACATGGGCCTTGCCTCATCGGCACAAGGACTTTCCGCATGCGGTACACACATTGCCAGTCATCAGCGAAGAATGACAGCATCGTTGGCATGGAAGTGCTCGCTATGAGGCGCCGGGGGCTCGTAGATTGCTACTGGGCCCGCCCACAGGCCGATCGCAAAGGCTCCGATGGCTCCCACAGTGAGGGGCAGGCGCAGGGAGAGGTACCACTTGGGCAGAGCGCCCTTCCAGTTGAACTTGGCATCAATCAGGTATGTTAGCAGCAGAGCCGAGATTACGATCGACTCCCCCATCTCAGGCCCCGCACTGGCGGCCGGGAACACAACAAGAGCCGGCATCACGCTCCAGCAGTATCTCTCAAACATGATCTTCGTGGTGTGCTGCAAACATGGCAAGCCGCTTGAACCCGATGGGAGCAATGACCACACAGAAGCATGAGGCATGTGAATGAGAAACGCAGCCACACCAAGCTCTGTTTCGACATGCATGGGTACCTGATGCACTGCAGCGATTTCGAGGTGTGGGACAGCGCCATACCAGGTGTCACCATGGTATGTCCGAATTTGGGGCAAGGTCAACATAAAAAGCCAAGCATGCTGTGGGTCGGCAGGCTCACTGCACAGAGTTGCATCTGTCGGTGGGTTGCAAGAGAGCGTCGCTAATGGGGTGCATCTGAGTGGGCATGTTGTATGTTGAATATTTGCAGTGCCAGGGGCACTGCTAGAGAGCAGCAAGGCCGGCATACGAGGAGCGTTGTTGTGGCAGTGGTGAGGGTAGCGTAAGTACGAATGCGGCACCGCAGCACAGCGTGGCATTCTGATGGGGTTTGATTGGGTCTGGATAGTACACAGCAGCAGTAGAAGGTGGTGGGAAGGTGGGGTGGCGCACCCCGGTCCGAGACTGCATCGCTGCCCCCCAGTGGACAGCGCCCAGGAAGGAGACGATGGCTGAACCATACCCGATCTGGAGCATTGCAGCATATGGCAGCACATCATGTAGCAAAAATGCCCCCGCAGGCGCAAGCATCGATGAACACGCCAGCGCTTCTCCAGCATACTTTAGGAGAGGCGGTGAGAGTGCATAGAAAGGGAGCAGGCCTCCAAGGCCAAGCACCTTGGGGACGGCAGGAATGGCTACAAACGAGCTGCGATGATAGTTAGTGAGAGCAGCAACAACCCCAATGCCTAAAACTTGTATTGTTCGCACCGTCCCATCCCGTTCTCCGTGCTGCGACCTTGACTTCAAATGACGCATGCTTTGGAACTGCTTCCTTTATGTATGAGGTGCTTGACATTTGGGCGCAAGGCAGAGGCCTACAGCCGACGTAGAATGGAGAAGAAATGCCTGATGTCAAATGTGGGACCGTTCTGGTGCTACTCCTTGCGCCTGAGAAGGGTGCTGTGCTGATGGCCTGACTGCACTGGGCAGATCTCCACATGCCGCCCATACGGAACACCTGTGCCGCCGACAAAGCCCGATTGAATCGTGAAGCTTCAGAAGTAATGGCATGGCGAATATGGCATGCGCACCTGGTCCAAGACCCTTCTCCGCTGTGACATTCTGATCTGCAGCACCAACGGTTTGCGGTATATCCGTCTTTCTGCGTCCCTCGACTCAAACGCAAGCCAAAAGTTCCCCTTCAAACCAATGAATCAGGAGCTGTCGTGTGGGTTGCTGTCGCGGCCGTGCGAGATTTGCTAGAAGAAGCACGATGTTTCGGAAGCGACAAGCCGCACCAGGATGCGATTGCACGCACAGATTTTCAGCCTCGTTGACACTTGTCCGATATGCCACAGCCCCTGCACCGCTTTGAAACCTCCGAGGCTGCGGCGATCGTGACAGCGGTCTTAGGAGGCCTCGTCGTGTTGGGAGCATGACAGGATCGACGTGGTATGAAAACTCCCGACAGATCGTCCGGAACACGCCTGCACCTGGATACTCCTGCGTACATGCATGGGGATACGCAATACAGTAGCTGGCACACGCGCACAACCTGACGGTCGCCACCCATTGTGCTGGCAACGAGATGCATGCAACCACATATACAGCCGGAGCAACACGGCAACGCTGGCGGCGGCACACGGCTCTACGGCAAGAGTGCCATAGTGGGCTTCACAAAGGATCTGGACAACCTTGAAACTATTGCCAACAGGGTCCCCTGCTGATGGGCTCTGTTGTGTTTTTTGCAACACGATGTGGTCCATGCCAGGCCTGTCAGGTCAGTGGCCCCACGACAGATACACAGATCTCGATGGTGGGGTTCCTGGCATGACCGTGCATGCCGGCAAGTCAAGGTGGCTATTATTAAGCCGCTGCCGGTACTTCTGCTGTGAAATGACAGATATCGGGGTGCCGTGCTTGTTACTGCCATGGGTTCCGTGCACGTGCCCCTTGTGATGCAGCAACACTGTGGCATGAGGGTATCAACAGGAGCAGTAGCGACCACAAGCATTTCAAGAAACCTGCTGTTTAATACAGCATGTGCAACCTGTCTTGTGCTGGATGGATCATGCGATGTTCAGGAGCTCTAGCTGAATTACGCTGAAAAACGATATTATTATGACTTGTCTGGTGCAACAACACACCACAACCATACAATGTCCTAGGAACATATGCATGCACCTGCATCTCACGATAAACGCGCATGCCAAGCCAAAGAGACGCACACTCATGCAAGGCAGGACTGTGTAGATGTGTGGCTGCTGATGGTGTATATTGTTGTTCAGTTCCTGTTGTGTGTACTTGCACACAGTCTGCCGTGCACCTGGTGAATGTATGGGCCACTCCCACCAAGCTAGCGTGGCAGTGCCATGCTCCGTGCTTGGCACTCTTGGAAGCTTGGAAAAACGGGTGAAGACCCCGGGATGATAGCCATGCAAGCGGTGATGTGGTATTGGATTTATGCATTATGGGACTGCTTCAATTTTATACCCTGCTTGTGGCCTCGGTGCGGCGTGGTGACTGATCCATATTACACTGCGGACACAGCGCAGGTGCTTGCAATCCCATCCATGCCGATCACACAGTCAGGCACAGCACAGCTGCCATTACATCTTTGTGTAAGAGCTGATAGGATCCACTCCATGCCAACTACACGTTCCCCTGGACATCTTGTGTGTGTCTGATCAAAGCGTGCACATGGGTACTATTTAAGCCACCTGCTGGAAATGAATCATTTGCAAAGCTCCTTGGGTACCACTGTAACACTGTAGTGGCATTGATAAATGTGCAGACGGTGGAACACAAAAAAAATTCGATCTGTACTCAACCCCACATGCACTCACTGCGGAATGCACGACTCCCGTCTCCCTTGGTGGTCACACATTATGGCACCTTGCTGTCAATGGCGACGATCATATCAGCTGATGCCACAAGCTGGTAAAGATTGACAGTCTGTTTCATTAGGAAGCCTGGAATGCTCAAAAGAGCGATTGATGCCAGCAGAACGTCTGGTGTTGATGCGGAGCAACCGCCAGTCACCCATGCCGTAGCCTTGGTCACCCAAGCTGGAGCCTCGCCCATCATGTCAAGAGGCTCTGTATGACAAATAATGAAGATACAAAGAAACAATACTTCTGCTGAGATACAGCAGGCGGCCATAAAGCTGCGATTGTTGTAGTATAGCTTCACCAGTGGCACTGATGCGCCTGCTTCCTGAAAATTACTTCACTGTTAACGTACGACCTAATCTTGACTTCCTTTGTGGCATGCATATCTGGTGAAGCATGGCCATACCTTATGGCTGGTCTGGCCAGCAGCAAGTGAAGCATAAACTTGCAGCCAGTGTGCGGAAAGGTCAAGCATCATAAGAACTATCCACAAACAAGAGTATCCTGGAGAAATGCTGCATAGCAATCCCAACAGGCCCACGGTACTGCATCGATCGGTGACCATGTCAAGAATGGCTCCGAACTTGGTGACCTGATCAAAATGTCGGGCAGCCAAGCCGTCTACAGCATCAAATGCAAATCCTACCAAATAGGCCATCAAGAATAGATACGGTCTTTGGGAGGCCAGAGTGAATGCGTAAAGGGTGCATGCGATTCGAAAATAGCCTGCAGAGCGTGGGCACTTGAATGAGCATCACCGCCAGCGCTGAGTTACATAACTAGCGTCAGAGTTTCGCACCAATAATATTAGGCACATACAGATAGACTGGAGACACTCGCATCGTGAAACAAGATTCGGCTTGGGCAGGGAACAATTGAACCAGCTTGCGCAAAATCAGGCAACCGCGAAGTTGTGATCCCCGCATCGACTCTGCAATCTAAGTGCTCGCAACGTACGCTCACTCACCTCAAATGATGTGGGTGTCCTTGTTCCGCATCGCACCTGGGACGGGAACCGTGGATCCAAGTAGACATGTGGCGTCAGTGCACGGATGGTGTGTGTTCACACACCGGCCTTCTGGCAAGGCCGAAACTGGTTACGTTTGCCCGCTCAGGCTGTAAACAGCAACATCCACACGTGCATATTCTTACCGTCTTTTTTGAAGATGCACACACCGACGCCGCCTCGACATCTCGCGCCAATCAAGGTGAGTATTCGGACCGCACCAAGCTTCGTGCCAGGTCTGGCTGCGCGTTTTTGAGGAAAGCGGGAAAGTCCTGCAAACAATCTATTGATTGCAGGACCACCCGCGACAAGCTGGGGAAGTGGTGGAATCTTGGCCCGCACGCCTCTTCACTGTTGATGTGTGTGGCATGGAGTAGCCCTACCACGCGCGTGCGCAATCGGAGAAAATGCTGTGTATCTTCAAATATAAGGTTAAGAACATGCACGTGGATGCTGCTGGTTACAGACTGTGGAGAAAATGCTGTGAGCTCGTCATCAGGGCTGCTCAACAGCATCCGTGTGCAGCCCCATGCATACGACAGCAAGAAATTTGCAAACCCCGTTGCGCATGCATACGGGCATCAAGTGGGCAAGGGCATGGCGTCTGCTGCGCTGTGGGCCATGGGGCGTGGCTGGGTGTGCTTGCACAGAATACGCCTCAAGGATCATGATTGCACATTGGGCACAGCAGCTCTACGCATGGCTGGGGGAGAAAAGAGTGCATGCATGACATCGGGGCAATGTGAAGATCACATCCGCACAGTGGCAAGGCCTGGTGTGCCCATGCACGGGTATGGCTGCAGCCCACAACACCCACGCTCAGCAGAGTCACCCAGACGAGCGAGAGAGGCAGCTTGCTGTAATACTCAAATGCGCATGTGATATATCAACACTGGCCATCGCGCTCCTTGGGGTCGGCTATCGGCCACAGCATCCCTGCACACTTAGAGGGGCGGAAGAAGCACACTTATACGTCACAATGGTGTCACCCACAGCATCCTCCGAATTTGCACCACAACGGCAGCAAAGAGACAGGCACACAGGCTTTACACAGGCACAGGTACAGCTTGACCATGAATCAAGGGGACCCGGTGCGCTGTGGCGCTGCCATCGGCCATGACGCCGCCTGGGCATGCTCAAGCCAACACTTGCCGTGCCGACAGGGTGGTTTCAGCCGCTCGCAGCAGGCCGAGCACCAGCAGCTGCAGCGCCGCCCTGCGTCCATGGTCATGGGCATACATCGCAACCAAGGAGCTGTGTACTGCCAGGCCTCCATGGGATGCCCGTGTGGAATTCAGTAGGTAGCTCCCCACATGCAACAGATGTCGCGTAATCGTCCACGCTGAACAACACAACGACGGAACCAGGCAGGTTCCATGAGTGCAGAGATCAATCGGTTGAAGACTGCAGCTGCGATAGCAGGGAGATGGCATGCAGGGTGGCCGCGAGGGAGAGCCGCCAAGCCACTGTATACCGCTTCGCTGTCACCGGTTGGTGGTTTGGCGTGGGCAGTAGCACACGCAGCTATTCCGCACAGTCACAAAGAGTGGGGTGGGTACACTTGCATCTAGCACTGGAGTTCATGTTTAGCATCTCATCAGCACAACACCGAGTCATCATCCGGATACAAGCTCACTCGACACGCTGCAGACTCGCATTCCAAATGTACCCCCTGTGACTTTAGCAGCATCAGGCATGATGTTGCTGATCACCCAGCCGTGCCTTTGCAGGTGCCCGCACTGCACTCACTGAATGAATGCGTCATTTGCGCTTCCTCCGCCTTAGACCACGGCACCACTATAACACTGGCAAAGCGGTTCAACAAGTTCCATCGCCTTTTGGCCCATCCTATTGTATGCTGCATGCACCGAAGGCACAAACCAATACCATGCATTTTGAATAAGGGGGATGCCACATGGGGGAGTACAGGAACTGGAAATTGTCCACTCTAGACCAACTGGCAGGTCAGCCCTCTTGCCTTTCCCTAGCCAAAAGACGAAGTGGAAGTTTCAGGTTTCCACATCAGAATTTCTAGTTCTGTTTGCCTCAAAAAGGGCCCCATGTGGCATCCCCCAGAAGTTCTGTCTCTGTGGACGCGAGGCTCCATGGTACCACTCCTGGTCTAAGCTCACAAATTCAGCTGGCATGCAAACCAACTGATACATGTTTGTGACGGCAAGCTTTGTTTGTGATACAAGCTTGTGACGGCTGTTATGTATGTATGGTTACATTGTTGTGTGCTCAAGTGAGCCTTGCCATGGCAATTCTTCATCCTCTTAAAAAAAACACACACACACAAATCGGGTATCACGCCAAACCCAAGCGGGCATCGGCCACAGTGCCCCTACTAGTAGGGGCGGGGAGATTCTATGAGACGGAGGCCTATTCCTCATGCACCTGTGTGATGAGACGGGCATACCCTTGAATGGAGAATTATCTTCAGTGGTGTAGCTTGGGAACAGCAGTGAAGCTGCCGTTTGCGCCAACGGAATGGCCTACCCAGGGGGATCTGCCGGCAGGTGGTGTGGTGCTGTGTGTCCGTGCAGCTGGGTTATGGCTGATGTGCATGCACTGGTGGACTTATTCCAGGTGCTCCTTGGAGTGATGCCTGGCTTGGGAGCCAGGTGTCCTGCAAGTAGTTTTTATTGTTGACAACAAGGAAGCATCAACCTTGTGTGGTCCTTGGATGCATAACAGCATAGAACGCGTCTGTTTGCCCTGTTTGCCGAGGTTTACACCTAGCATCTGGGTCTAGCGCGATCCTGATCTTGTTCTGTTTTTACAGGCTGCTGTGCCAATAGGGTTGAGACAGTTCCGATGCGTGTAGGCAGCAGTTTAGACTCAGCGCACATGAGTTTACATGCTTGATGGTGCTCTGCCTCCGCGTGCACATGCAAACAGTCATGAAAGAGTCCATACTCTTCGAATTTAAGCTCTGAAGTGATGTTCCCGGTTACACAATTGCGGGATAAATCTAGCATACGAGGTGGAGTGCATGACTGGGATGCCTTGTAATAATAAACACATCTACTCTGCCTGCCAGCACTGAGCCCATGCGACATCTGATATGAACAATCACAGCCAATGGGCAGCTGGTCACCCCAAATATATATATATTTTTTTTTTAATTCAATGAACCTCTACCAGAGGCACAAGATCGTTCCTTTGCACAGTTCCGTCTCCGCCTGTAGGACGCAGCATCCAACTTGCAATTCGGCTGGCACTCGTGTAACTGACATGCGCGCAAGCTCGCAGTTGACGCGAGGTGCGCGTGTATGGAGCTTGTACTGGTCAGCTCAAGGTTGCAAACGAACAAAAGCACAGTCCACGCATTACAATTCGAAATAAAAGGAACAAAACTTCGGTGAAGCAAAGTTTTAAATGTTTATGCTTGGCCATGTTCGATCGCCAGGGGGAAACATCTAGATCTGGAGCTTCAGATGCGGCGAGGCGATGCGCTGGGACCTCGCTGTACAGAACACGTAGAATGAGACGAGCTGCAGAATGTCAAATACATGTGAGTATGTTTTACACCATGTTCTATCCACGGTTAATGAAGCCACTGACTTTGTACACAAGGCGGCGTGAGTGAACGTCGCGTATGCGGAATAACCCGTGGTAGTTGTAATATATTATCTGGTGCCGACCGATCGATGCGAGTACAGGCGGGAGAGTCAATAGTCTCAAGCAGGGAGAACTAAATGAATACTATGATGCAAGTAAGATCTTGAAATGCAAAATAGTCTAACAGCAGCTGGTCGCATAAATATTGACGCAGACGGCAAGGCGGCACAGCGAGGTGTGAAGCGACATACATGTGGCGACATGAAGTGAGCGAAATTCTGTCACACGATGCAGTCTGTCCCGACACGGTTTACAGATCCTCTTACAATATAAAGTAGCTGGCTCATACATTCAACGTATCGCGCCACATCGGCCTGAGCGGTGGAGAGTGGTCTACCGTAAAAAATGCATGTGATGCATGCGGCTGTATGCGAAATATGCGAAACAGGCGAGAACTCGGAGTGACGCGCCCCTCCACCTGTCGTGCCCGCGCAAATGACACATGCACAAATTCTTGTATCAATTAGAGCCAGCAGGGACATCGGAGAGATTGCAGCAGTGCATCGGCATGTCTCATCCGTTGGATATCTTGCTTTTGGATCCGCTGCCAAGGTAGGCGCGCAGCAAACAGCTCACAGAGGGAAAAGATTTGGTGAGCATTGCGACTTATGTTGGTGTGTTGTTCTGCTCTGTTGCCCCCTGCGGCTTGAAAAGTGATGGCCGGGAGAAGCGACGCTTCGCAGGACCCGCGCAGATTTTTCTTGTGGCACAGTATGGGGCCGGCGGTTGCTGCCCCTTGACAGGCCCTGTCAATGTCAACCTTCATCAAAGCTACACAAGGTTTTCGTACAGGATATCGCCCGCTTTCACTCACGCGAACGAATGACAGAGGTGGGTCGTCACAGACAACTGGTGCCATCGCCCCAAGAATATCGGCTTGACGCTATTCAAGTGCGAATTTTCGCCATGCATTCCTTTTTGCGGGAAGTTTCCCCGGCTTCATGCAGTTCGGATCATATGCCGACGAGGTTGCTGGGCCCGGGCATCTCCAGCACGCTGGGGATTGTGCAGGCAGCACCGTGCTTGGACTCCTGCTGCTGGGCATGCTAGACAGCCAGCCCGCGATCTCTGCTATTTCCTCGCAGCCGTGGTCTTTCATGAACATGGAAGCTCAGCTGGGACTGCTCAACAGCTTGAGCCCACAGCCTAGGACTGGAGAATCTGCACTGCCAGTTCATGCTTCTCCCAGCGCTGCCAATCGATTCATGAGATTGTCCAACCCTGATGGTCTGGTGTCTCAGCCCTTGCATTCATCTTTACCGTTTCAGCAGACCCGTACGAAAGTGGATCCATCAGATGTTTCCTGGTCCAGCGGCTTACCTCAACACAATTCTGTATCCGATCCTGCTGACTTGATCACAGCGTTGAACACAATGGCTGCTCAGCAGCATGCCATTCTCATCTCGAACTTCAACAGCAAGTTGCAGTCGTCGGAGCCCGTGCCGCCCATGCCAGATGTACGCAGCAACAGTATGCTATCAAGTACTGGTGTATTTCATCACAATTCTTCTCAAATGCGATTTTCTGACCACACTCTTCCGCTAGATGTACCTCCTCCTCCCCACAGCGGTCTTTCGGCTTCGTTCAATTGCCCACCATCTATGCTTGCTGGGGACTCCCGTGCTTCGGCCTCCAACGGACGCTTTGGCCACAACGGAGACTATGCCATGCGCCAGTCAGAATGTGTAACACTGCAGCATTCGGGAAATCCACAGCTCCCTGGAAGTCAACACCACCGTGCTGGTGGAGGCATGGCTGAGATTGACCATCAAGGTGCCAACTTCATGCCGTTGCATGCATGTCCCCGTAAAATCTTGTCTTCGCAGGAGCTGATAGTGGCTGCTGCATGGAGCTGTCTGTGATGCATCACCAGCTGTCTTCATGAATTAAATGGAGTCCTGATTGTAAACTCCAGTTGCTTGTGGATCCTACTGCTTGTCGCAGTGTGTGCGTCATCTACCATGAATGCAAGTTCATCATCTTCAGGTGGCTGTGGAGCTAGGAAATGTTTATGCAGATCAATGTGCAGGGAGGAAAGCCAGTATATTGGAGAGCAGATCTGTAGGTCATATCAGGGATGCTCCGGCTGAGTCTCCACATGGCGAGCCTCCATTGTCGCCTTCCCTGTCCCCTTCAATGAAGCGTCAGCGCGTGAACGATGGTGTGTGGACTTGTGTTTTGACCTCTATGAGTCCATGCGTGACTGCTCTCCTGTGTAATGGCGGACACGTGCCAAGTGTTTGCGATGCAGACCAGCCCAAGAATCAGAATCGCAATATGAGCGGTGTGCCAGAATGGTCCCAGGCAGAGATGGACGCTGTCATGCGTCTGTATGAGGAGCGTGGACGGATGCCAAGGTGGAAGCCAATAGCAGATGATTTGGCACGATTAAATGCAAACGGGGAACTGAACTCAGCGCTGTCGTTGAAAGGGCTGGTACGCAGCAACAATGCCGTGATGAACAAAGTCAAAGAGATCTTGTACAAGGAGCATGGCGATGTTCCTGGACGGGTGCGCATACCTGCGCGCATGACTGCCCCCCCTTGTACCCCAGATACGTGCTTGGAAACACGGTGTCCTGATTTACAACACTTGCAGCCGGTCCACATCCGTGCAGTATGCGATACCTGGAACATTTGCAGTATGAAAGCAATGGCGAGAACGCTCCAAAGCGCAACACTTCAGGTGTTCCTGAGTGGAACGAGGCAGAAATCAACAGTGTGCTCGAGCTCTGGAACAAGCACGGTCGGCAGTCCGAGTGGAAGTCGATCTCACTTGAGCTTGCACAGCTGAATGCTAATGGGCAGCTCAACCCAGAGCTGCACAGCAAGGGCTTGCAGCGAACGAACAACGCTGTCATGAACAAGGTCAAAGAGTTGTCTGGTATTGCTCGTGCTCGACGGTCACGCCCCCGGATGCTGGGCAATTTTGCACTGCTGCCGTTTGAGCCGCCAGGTCAAGGTCGCGAAGGGAGTCGCGCTGCAATGCGTGGCTCACACGGAGCTGATCGGGGATCTGGCACTGTGAGATCTGAGGACGTAGGGGCGTTCTATGAATCTGATCCGCATCAATCTTCCACTCTGTCACAGAGAGCTTCCGAAACACTGATGTCTGTGGTATCTCCAACACCAGTGGCATGTCCTCCGCCAGTGGTGCAGCTGTGTGACACTCGACCTGTGGCACCAGTGCCACATGTATCTCCCATTGCATTTGGAAGCAAGTCACCGGTTATGCAACAGCATGCAGCTCGCTCACTGTGAGCGAGGCCTGATTCAGTAAGTGTATATGAGTAGACTAGGTAATTTTTGAGGAATTGTCCGTTACTTCACAGGAATCGTTGCGGTGTTATTTTCAGTGCCACGGAGGCTTGGCAGGGTCGCATAGGACTGTCCTTTTTATTTTGTCTTCAATGTATTCCTTGTACAGTATGCCGAGGAGAATGAGTGGACAGGATGTCCTTTTGAGAATTCAGGAGCTGAGTCTGGAGTATTCCTGTGCCCCCGTGTAAGGTCGCATATTTGTAATCACATGTTCCCATACAAGTCGTCCGTGTTCTGCCGGCAAAGATGAAGGCAATTGTCTTGGATTACGTTTATATGTGGACGGACGGGAATGATGGAGCATTCGTTAATGGAAAATGTGGGGAAGCCTGCAGCAGCCCATGATGCAAGTGTCTACAGGGGACTTGTGTCGATGCGAACTAACTCGAGATCAGGGCTACGCTCTGACCGCGATTCAGGGAACCATCGATTTCCGGAATGCATAATCAAGGTGGGTATGACTGCTATGCCTGGCTCTCACACAAGTATCGCTGGCTGCTCCACGGTCGCGTTCGATGCCTATGGCTGTTTCCGCGATGATCACCATCTGTGTAGATTCGCAGTTGTGATTGGAGGAACGCACTGAGGGCCCATTGAGCGATAGACATCCCCACTGAAAGCATGAACGCCCTTGGAATATACAGCCAAGATGGTGATCGCCTCACAACAATGGATTTTCGGTGGAACGTGCCACAGGTAGTGCACTGCATGTGGACGTTATTTGCCGCGCATATAGATTTCGGCTCAAGTAACGTATGACTGAAATGTGAAGTTTTGATTGCGTGTGTGCTGGTTGCGAGTGGTGATATTTGCTGTGCCAGGAGCGGTACCAATTGATGCTGCAAGACTGGCTGAAGCTTCCTGCTGGTGAGCGCAAGCCAGTTTTCTTGAAGGACAGCATCTCCATGATTGTGTATGACTCAAGCTCAGGACTTTTGTTTGTGGCATATACTCTTGATAATTTGCAGCCTCTGCAAGTAATCGAGTGCTTGAAAGCCATCACGACATTTCTTCACTCAGCATTCGGGGGCCTCTCCGAAGAGAAGGTGCGAAGCCCGCCATTCATGACAGGGTCACACAATGATTCAGAAGCTTGTACTGCAGCCTGCAGATTTAAAGCATGCGAATTGAACTCAGCAGCCGATCAAGCATTCAGTCAAGCCAGCAAACGGTGAGCCGTTGTTCAGGTCAGAGGGAACTTGCACATGGTATCTGAGCTAGTAAACGAGTGCATAGACTATGGAATTGTGACGCAGCTGCAGCTGCATGTTGTGCTTGAACGCATCCACAGCAAGTACCTGGCTCCGAAGCGAAGCCTGTTGCAGCTGATGCGCAATGCTGGCTATCGGAGTGGCCAATTCAGGTGGGCTCTCGTTGGCAACATTTCAGCCTAATCTTTGCGATTGAGCATCACTTATCAGTGCCCGTAGCCGCGCCATTCACTACAGCCTTGGGCTGATGAAGCCAGTGACACACCTCACAGATATGAGAAATGTCTTACAGGTCAATATTACCAACGGAAAACTCGGGAGCCCAAGAGGTGTATGTAGACCTAATTGAAGTGGTCAGCTGTGTAGTAACCTCATCTGGTCTCACCATGCTGGCGTTGTGCCAAGGCACTCTGCAAATGAAGTCATACATGAATGTTGAAGGCCTGTCCTCGGTACTTAAAGTCAGCAACTTTAACTGCTCTGAGCTGGCACCACAATTCCCGTTTATGCAAGGAGGAGCCCCCATTCACTGCTTTTTAGAGGACATGCAGTTGCATCAAGATGCTGAGCTTCTTGACACCTGTGCGCCTCTCCCACGACCCTGTGTGCGTTCACTGGCACAGCATCTTCATTGCCACTGTCTGCCCGCACACTCTTTCCAGTAATTGCCAATAACCTGGGACATGAAGTGAGAGTGGTATGGAAGCTCTGGGTTTATCACACTTCTGAGTGCTGGATGTGAGAGTTGTGTACATGAGCAAGTTTGTTGTCTGCTCCCTCAGCCCGGCTGCCAGATTGCGCTTGCACCTTTGCATTTAACAGTCAGGTCTTTGTTGTGCAGTGGACGACAATGGGTACTGTCAGCTGAAAGCACCGGCGCTGCGAGGCGAGTACGTACTCATGACGTACAGTGTGGACCTGGTGAAGCAGGGCCAGTTTGTGCCACCAGTCTCTGCTTCCGTTGTCTGCGAGTGCGATCAGGAGTACAACAAGAAAGTCAACCTCACGGTGATGCTGACAAACAACATCTCACAGAGGGGTGCCCAGCACTTGTCCCTAGAGGTGTGGCCTCCTCTTGCTTAAATACCATTACAGACTCAGAAGTAGTCCTCCTTCAAATGCTCTTGCTCTACACAGATATGCGCCACCTTTGGGGTACACATGGCTGTCCTTCATGTGTGTCTGGGTAAATACTGTCCACATGGTGCACTGACCACTTACACAAACTCGATGCTTGTGTGCAGCTACCTCTGCCTCGTTTTGTGGATCGAGTGAGCTGTAGCTGCAAGGTTGATGAGCGTATGGCTACTTTTGTGTCCGAGTATGATCCGGTGCGCGGAGTCTTGCATGCTAAGCTTCGGACTCGGAACCCAAAGCCATCCAAGTCCGAGTATGTGATCAAGGGGGGTTCTTCACTGCAGTGCGTTCCAACGCCTACCACTCCCTTCGTTGTTGCCCTAGCTGGTACAAGGATACTGCATGCGTATGCCTGGACTAAATGCATTAAGCCTGAGTGGTGTACAGGATCTCTATCAAAGCCATGTTGCGACGACCATATGATGCCAACATGTTTTCGCGGGGGCTGGGTCCCGCGAATCTTTCGTACCAAATGCAAAGTGTATCCGTGTCAGGGATGAAAGTTTGCTACCTTGACTTTGTAGATTCTAGCGGGCTCAAGTACGTCAATCCCAACAAGGAAATTGCGGGTCCGGGGAAGTGGCTCAGGACGGTGACAACTTCAACCGCCACCACTTTCAGAACATAAATGCACGCGTTAGAAGGCTTGTTATGTCTGTTGGAATAGCTCATGTAATGGTTGCCGTATCACAGCACATTGCTCTTTCCCGCGCACAATGCATGACGTCACTGCATACGCTGGGCGGCGCTTCGCCATTCAACGCCAAGGAAACAACGCTGCAAAGCGATCACCGGTGACCTTCATACAGACAACCATAGGTAAGTCATATTCCTTCACACTACTGCTGCCGTTTTTCACTTACTCCGGTTTTCGAGTGCAGCGTGCCAAACTCGGCTGTGGATTAGGACTGTACTTTTAACGTCAGAGCATGCCGAAAAAGAGTAAAAAATCGCTGTCGAAGCGTGTGAAGCTTAAAGACAAGTTCAAGGTCATTCGTAAGGTGAAAGAGCACAACCGCAAACAACGAAAGGAAGCAAAGAAGCAAGGGAAGCGCAAACCAAGCGTGCTGCGTGATCCGGGCATTCCTGCAAATTTCCCATACCGAGATCTGGTGGTAAAAGAACTGCAATTTGAACATCAACGGATCCTATCGCAAGCAGCCGCCCGCAAGGAGGATGCCAAACGCAAACGCCACGCTGTGGCACAGGTGCTGATTCAGGGTCAGGTTCAGCCTCCCGCTGCGGTAGTCAGAAACTCCTATGGAATCTTTGCACTCATGTCTTGCAGGACCAGGACAATGATTCTGACATGTCCGGAGACGATGACGGGGCAGCGGAGCTTGTCGCCATGCGTGCCGCTGCGGAAGCAGAACAAGCGGAGTTTCAGACAATAGCGTCGCAGTCATTGCCTGGAATCAGCTTTGGTGAATCAGGTATGATTCATACCTTCTGATCATCTGCATTTGCAACACGATATATACGTGTTGCAAATCGACACGATTGTCGTCGTGTCGATGTCCCATTACCATGCGCGGGTGCGGGGCTGGGCGTGTGTCACAACGGATCCAGCTGTGCCCCTGAGGACTTGACATAAGTATAGTATTAAGGTTGTGCAAAGCAGGTAATGCTCAAACCTTTTATAAAGAATTCAAGAAAGTTGTATCCAGCTCCGACGTCGTCCTTCAAGTCTTGGATGCCAGAGATCCTATGTCATGTCGCTGTCACGCCATCGAGCGTTTCATTAGACAAATTGATCCAAACAAAAAAATTATTCTGGTACTCAACAAAATCGGTATGATATCTGTCCCAAGTCCTGTGTAAATTTGATTATGTTGCATGAACTCTGCAGGGGTGGCTGGTTTGGATGTGGATCGGGCTCCAAACCATCCAAAAGCAAACGCCTGTCCAAATGCCGACTCTTGCATGCAGATCTGGTCCCCACAACAGCAGCAAGGCAATGGTTGAAGTATTTGAGGGAGGAGCTTCCCACAATTGCATTTAAAGCAGCTACGAAGAAGTGTGGTCATATCGGACAGAAACCGATGCCAGGTGGTGCAGAGCAGACCGCCTTGGAAACCAGTGAGTGTTTGGGAGCTGACACCCTCTTGCAGCTCCTAAAAAATTACGCCCGGAACAAGGATATTAAAACAGCAATCACGGTTGGTGTTGTCGGTCTCCCAAATGTTGGGAAGTCTTCGCTGATTAACTCCCTCAAGCGCACTCGGGTTGCAAGTGTCGGGAATGCACCCGGTGTCACGAGGAGCGTCCAAGAGATACATCTAGACAAGCATATCCGACTCCTGGATAGTCCTGGCCTGGTCATTGCTGCAATGGCTGATGAAGCTGCAGCTGCTTTGTATGGCGGGACCAAGGTCCGCTTCAGACATTGTTTGCTGACACATCTTTCTACAGTATACTGCATTGCATCATACCGCATTGCAATATCTTGCTTTGTGATATACGGCATTGCAATATACTACATCCAATCTGGCCTACATGTTGCATGAGCGCTGCCTGGTCGTATGTACCTGATATATAAACGTTTCCTTTGCATGTAGTTGGAGAAGCTGTCAGATCCGGTGTCTGCTGTGGCGGCCATTGTTTCCCGAGTGCCAGCGCGGCTCTTGATGACACAGTACAAAGTGGGGATGTTTTCCAGCCACGATGACATGCTGCAGCAAGTGGCACAAGCTAGGGGTAAGCTGAAACGGGGGGGCACAGCTGACACGGAGGGTGCAGCACGGATTGTGCTGACGGATTGGAGAGATGGGAAGCTACCGTTCCACACCTTGCCACCCAGTCGTGGCAACGAGAAGCATGAGCATGCAACTTTGGTTTCACAATACTCGAGGGAGTTCGATATCAGTGCTGTGTTTGCAGTAGAGGAGAAAAATGTTCTTGCAAAATTATATGAGGACACTGCAACGCAGGCCCTCCTGTCAGTATGACCCCCGATGTGTGCGCATTGATTCTTGCCACTGCGATCCTGACTCAACCTGACCGAGGTTCTGCTTTGTGCAGGCTGTCCCGGCGCAGTCCCCATTAGTTACCCACGCAGGTAGTCCAGCAATCGAACATTTCAGCAAAGGTATGGATGTTGAAGATGTAGACAACGGTCCGGGACTGGAGGGAAGTACCGGGCAAGATAGGGTTCTCTATTCAGAACACGGTCAAACAAAGCCAGCAGCTGTCAAAGCTGCAAAGAAGCGGGCTCGGAAGATGAAAACCCATACCTAGCACACCAAGACGTTCCCGTGTAATTCAGTGTTCACACGTGGCAGGTTCCTCATGCGGTGCAGTCATTCCGGCAGTTGCTTTGTCCCTTGTAATGATCACCATAGCCATGTCTTGAGTGAATATCAGAACGAGCTTCTGTGAGATCCAGCTGCGGGTCCAATTATTCACCCAAATAGGTTCCTAACCTGTTGGTCTTGCAATGGATTGAACCCGTGATCCTTTTGGGAGCTCTTTACATCACTTGTGCTTACGTGTTCAATAATCTACCTTCCTATGCTTGAAATGTATCCATCGTGGTAAAGTTGTGGTCTACTTCCCATTCAAGCATGTTCAAGCATAAATTCCAGTCCGATATTGCATCTTGTGGCAGTGATCGCGCTCCAACGTGCTGTTTGCACAAGCGTTGCAGCTGCTGCTCAGATGCATACACCTTCTGCCATGATCTATCTACGCCTTGCTGTGTATTGTTGAAACGCCTCTCATTCCTCAATTCGGAATTTTTTGCTAGTGGAGAATTGGATAGCTGTCGACTGTTGACGCCTGCCGTCTCATGTATGGCCCATGTGCTAGCACATGATGGCAAATCTGGTGTTGCGCTGCGAGACCCTTTCAGAGCACTGCGGACACGCTGTAACCTCCTATCTTGTGCCCCGGTTGTGCTTGCTGAGCCTGCATATGTATTGTGCATTAGCATTCTTGGGCTTTCCCTTGATGCTTGCAGCCAGGCTGGAACGCTTTGTGGTCGCTGAATCACGGCAGCACTGTCTGGGCGAGGCACCCTGAGCCTAGCCGCATGTGGTCCAACAAAAACCTGCAAGCATTTCGTAACAATTCACGGCTGTGGCTCAGGGCTGCATGGGCCATCTGCCTCACACTGACGCGGTGATGCTAGAATTATATGGTTGACTGCATGCACGGCATGTTCCCCCACCTGTTCTGCTACAGAGAGAGAATCATGCTGCCTACTCGTCAATGCGGCTACCCAACCACATCTTGTGGCAGATATATTCCATTGTGGTGCAAGGCTGGACACGGCCCCATGATGCCGGGGGGAAAGGCTGCTCAGGTTCATCTCTTTTCTTTTCAGTGGGCGATTCTTCGCAGCGAAAGCATGTGCGCGTCCTCGAGCCCTTTTCAGCTCATTGTACGTGCACCTCTGAGCTTTCTCTATCTTTGAGGGATGGGAGGTCGGGTGGTGGGCTGCGCTCTGTGCCGGCAGCATGCTGTGTATGTCTGGTCTTGATGTAGCTTGACAAGGAAGTGTGACGTTCACAGCGGGCGTCATGGACAGAGGCTCGTGTTTGGCTCCATCAAGGTGACACAATTTGGACCTATCCACGTGTCCCCCATCAGGGCGATGGGCACGAGTTGGCGCCAGCCGTCGCAGGAGGTGCCTGATGTCAGTGTGCTGGCAATGTCCTCTGCTATGGCAACTCGGTTCTTCATCGGCATCCATGTCATGCGCAACAACAACACCCTGTGAGTTGATAGCACAGCTCTCCTTCAAACCAGTGGCAGTCGAGGATGCCACAACTTCCTGGCCGCCACATCTGCCCTTGGTCTGCACTCCTATAATGGTATAAAGGAGCCAGAAGCTTCGAGCTGAGCAAGCTTCTATGTCTATGCCCAGGGATTGCAATGAGATGCTACTCGACCCTCGTGTGTATGACCTTGTTTTTACGATTGCCTCATATACTAATGATTTGAAGGGTGTTACGGTGTCTTCGACAGGAGCATATTCTGCTGAAGCGCTGCCATGCAATTTTAGTTCTAGACAAACCCTGATGCGAGGACAGGTAGGTGATACCTCGTGTCCAAAAACATCTCGCACTGTCAAGTGTAACACAATTCTCTGGCCCACATGTGGCGGCTTCTCAGAGTCTAACACACGCGGCTGTGGCTCTGAGTCACTATCACCACCAACGCCGCCTACTCTATAGCTACCCTGTAGACCTCTGCGAACAGATCCTGCATGATTCCCTGTGTTACCTGTCATGCCTGCGGTATGGCAACGTCAAAGTTCTGCTGCCAAAACAGGGATTCATGGGCCAAACCTATGTGGTGGACAGGAGGAAATGGCCTTGACTGGAGAAACGCTATGGTCTCCAGTCGCTGGTGGCAACACTGATGTGCAGAAGCAATTTCCTGTCTGAGGCGGCTCGCCTCACCCTGGAATAATAGGTGCTGTTGTATTGAAGAGAAAGTGCTGGTGGATTGAGGTGCTTCCACATTGCTATTTTCAGCAGGAAGTATGCAGATACTGCCCTGATGCATCGTGGCTGCTACAGAACCTGCCTCTGCAGCACGGATCTCCTCACGTATCACCAGTCCTGAACTGTCCTTGAATCCTGTACTCGGGTCAGCCAACAGCCAACTCGGGTCATCCATTGGGGTATTGTAGGTGAGCAGTTTTGGCAGATCATAAGCGAGCAGTAAAGTGGCTGACATGTCAGCGACCTCGTTCGACTCTGTGCTGACAGTACTGTAGGTCTGTGTATGCCTATCCCATGTACGTATGCCACCGCCAGGGACATCCATTGATGCCCATGAAGTTGCCCTGTCCAGCATTTCAACAGGCTCATCAATCTTTCGATCATCGCCATGGTCCCATATTTGCGGTTCACCAACATGCGCCTCCCAAGATGCTTGCACTGCAGCCTCTGCAAACTCAGCCTCTTGTGCTGCATGAATCTGTACCGCTGCATCTGCGACCGTCCTGGACGACACACCCACAGCGGAAGCCGGTGCCCGTCTGCATGCTGCAGCACTCTGATTGGGACCTGTTCCGATGGCAGCAGTGTCTGCGATAGTTGCAGCATCTGCGGCGCAGGCAGTCACGGTGCCTTCTGCCGCAGCCCCCATAGTCGCAAGCCCAGCTCCCTCGACTCTCCCAGATGTTGCGGCCAAACTCGCTGCCCCTGCCAATGCTGCGGCACCTGCCCTAGCAACGGCGGTGCCAATGACTGCACGTGCCGCAGCAGATGCAGTCCCTGCACCCCCAGGCCCGGCAGATTCATGCAAGACATCCATGCACTCGCATGCATCTGCTGTAGATCTGTCCTTGTGGCACGTATTGTCACCTGAAGCACAGCAGTGGGCAAATGCCAAGGTAAATACATACTGATGGCATACACTGACGCCGTTCCCAGCGCAGATCAAGCATCCTTTATAATCCAGTAAGGAGTGAGCCTGACAGGGTGCAGGTGTTGGGGGTGTGCCGGGTGCTGTATTCACCTGGATCAAAGGTGCCTGCTGCTTCCAGGACTTGCAAGTCTGCTGCCAGAACTTTCAGGCCTGCTTCCACCTGAGGCTCAGGGTTGCAGAGCGGATATGCAGGTTGCTCAACTTCAACCACATCCATTATGGCTTCGTCTGGGGTTATGTAATCCACAAGCAGCCCTGTATACGAAATCATCTACACTGTCCCCATTGCACTCTGCATCAAGGTTTGATACATTACATCGGTCTCCATGCCGTGTTCCAGCTAATGAAACCCTTCACACCTGGCTGCAGTACACCACTCTCCAAATCTAATTTGGCAGATGAGCGGCCATGGTCTGCCTCTATGTATTTGCCGACAGGCATTGAATCAGGGATCAGTCCAGCATCTTGTTCAGCACCCAAATGATCAACCTGCTCTTCTGTAGGCAAAGGCGCATGTGGCAGAACAACAGCGCTGGCGGCATCCACTTCGCCTGCACTGCCCCCCACAATATGCCATGGATGATCTTCCTGTCCTGATTGTGCTGGTTCTGCCTCTATCTCCAAAGTAGCTTGGTTGACACACGCTTGCACAGCCTCCTGGGTTGTTGGTCCAGTTTTCAATGACAGCTGCTCAAACTCTTCCCCAGATTCTGTTGCATCTACTTCAAGTGGTGCCATAAGAATTGATGCAGCACTGCTGTGACCATTCTGTACTGCAGGGGTCCTCTCCGCCTCGGAGCGCTGCATTGCTACACCAGCTTCAGATGTGGTCCTCTTACCGCTGGTAACCAGCATCAGGCCTACACTCTCCGGCATATTCGCGTTCACGACCGCTGCAACAACCCCTGTTTCACAATCTTTCGGCATCATGTCTATGCGCATTGGCTTCCGGTCAGCATGTTGGCGGGCATCGTGAAGCTCAGGCGGATCCACATGATGATTTTCAGGCTCACCGGCATGAAATGTCCCTGTCTTCTGAACAGGTATAATAATAGCTGGAACATTGGCTGTCAGATACTTGGGCCTGCTGGACTGAAGTACACGCACAGATGACAGACGGTCTTGTGAGATGCCCGCAACTCCGATACTGCCGCGTTCACAAAATGGTGCTGCAATCTCTGCACATCCATCCTGCACTATAGGTGTATTCCTCTGCGAGCCTGCTGGTGAGTGTGATGGATCAGTGGTCGTGGCTTGGCCAGGCAGTGCCGCACTCCTGACTCGGTGCCCTAGTCTTCCAGATGGCGCTTGTGGAGTGGGCTGCGGCTGAGGAATGTGCACGATATTGCGACTGGCAGCAGTAGCTGGCCTGTTAGATAGTCCGGGTCCACCTGGTCCCTGACGCATGGCGCTGTTGCGGTTGTTGGCAAGCAGCTGCAAGACAGATGCCCGAATTGGCGGGGGCACAGGCCACTGAGACTGGATTGTCTGCAGCTGGATTTGCGGCCCTGGCCACTGCTGTACCTGGCGCTGCAGCTGCCCTGGCGGCTGCTGCAGCTGGTGCTGTGTCAACCGCTGCTGCAGTTGCGGCTGAACATGCATTGATGAGTGCTGCTGTACTAGGCAATGCTCCTTCAAGCGCAATTGCTGCTGCCCTGGTGGCTGCATACAAATTCGCATGGCAGCCTGCGCACGGGCTGGTGCTTGTCGGGCTTGCTGCGACAAGTTGCCTGGTGAACCAGGTTGAGAAGCATGTCGGAAGTGCAGAGATGGTGGCGTTTTTGACGTCAACACAGATGGAATGTCAGCACTGCTGATGCACACATGTTGTCGCTTTGGCCACAAGGATTTAGGTGGCACTGGCATGCCAGCAGTGCCTGTTGCACGATTGGAGGCAGAGGTTGCGACAGACCATCTACTCAAGGCGTCCGGCAGGAAATTGGCGTGGGCTGGGCTAGGTTCAGCCTGCGCCGTATGCATCTGCATTTCCGTCATCTTGCGTTGCTGCAGCTGGCTGGCTGCACTCCACAGAGCGACCCGGCCTGTTGCAGGAAACGTTGTGTGAAGCTGGACAGAATTGTGAGCGAGTTGCGAAATGCTGTCTGATGCTGGAGTTTGATTATGGAGCTTGAGATCCTGAAGGAGCTGTTCCATACGGGTTTGAGCCTCGACAGAACCATTCCGGCCAGCACCGCCTTTCTTCTTCTTACGCTTGCCAGGTGACTGATAGTCATCCCCAACAGCACGCTCCCAAAGAGACTGCTTCTTGGGCATGGCTTCCAACAAAAAAAAGCCGTTACATCAAGACTGAGATGAAAACGTGCGCTACAGTGGATTTCGGCAAGGATCTACGCGAGGATGCTTTGGATCGTCCATGTGGGCCGATCACAAACTAGTTCCAATTACCGCCAGACATGCAGAACACGAAACATATTTGCCGCGAATTGCCAAGAAACGCGTATGCTTGCGAAATACGCCCTCGACTGCGGTATCATGTGTAGGGCCGCGAAATTTTACAGGCGCACTAGATCACCACGGCGCAACCAGGTGCACAGCCATATGAGTCGCTCTATAGGCCACAGACATTATACTGGTGCTCTGAAGTAGGTCTGCTCCGTGAAATCCGGACCGATCAGAGCGGAACGCTAGTCCGGGAAGTGACGTAGCTCTGCACCTAGCACACGCACGGACCAAGCAACCACAACGACACGGCACGGTCACCATGGTTTTATTCGTCGTGCACAAACGTGCGTCGTTCCCTCCAGGCTGCTGGCAACTCGTTGACTGTCACACTGACACTATGCATGATGGCACCAGTGCCACGCTGATCTGCTTCTGCGGCACGTCCAGGCAGACCCACCGCGACGCCATGGGATAACGAAATGATGCTTGTTTTCCCTGTTTCACGTGTCATCTGACCATGCGAGTATACCTATGGTGAGTCTTGCGCACTGTATTGCCGATCAACACGCTACCTTGTAAGCCCGCCTCTGTAGCACTTCCTGCCATACAGCAGTTGTACATGGGCTTTCTAATCCCATAAAATGCACAACACTGACCTGCCTGCGCAGCGCTCCCACTCTCTACCTAGAGATGATTCTGCTCCCCGTGACGCCCTTTGTAGTGATGTGAGCAATCCCAATCTGACTGACTTGGCCCAGCCCGTATCCCCATTGTCTAGATACAGCAGCGCTGCTGACACACAACATGATGACGTTAGCCCGTTTCCTATGGGATTGGAACTGTCACACAGTAGCCCGTTGCTGACTGGGGACGCTCTTGGCCTGTCCAGCACACAACTCAAGCGACGTAACATTCAACAAAGAAGCACCGCACCTCCAGGTCAACCTGCAGCATCCCTCAATAGTCAGGATGACACGCCCCAGTCTGTCCAACCTTTCGTCCCACCTGACCTGTTCGGAGGTTCGGCCCTTGCCATCCCGTTGTGTACGTGAACTCACGTGGAAAATCTACTGCGCACCAGAACCGGAGTGCATTACAATGATGCAAACCATCATCTCAAGTCGTGGTCCAGGTGGCTTTAATTTCCACAGCTATATCACAGCTGACCTTAACTTCAACTTGAATCAGCCATCCAACTCACTGTTTGGTGAGACAACACGCGATAAGCTGTACAACTCAATTTTTTTTGTTGGCCCCCACTTAGAGCGCTTCATGTTCGTGGGAATGGCCAAGTGTCTGGATTCCCTTCTTGGCGTCATGCTCATACTGCCGCTGCAAGCCTGTTCGGCCCTTCTCACATGCATTCACCAACGGCTCGAAGACCCGCTCCATGCTTTCCATGTGATTATCTTTACTGTGTGGGCATGCACATGTGTGGCCATGACACAAGTCAAGGTGTGCAACTCCGACTGCTGCTGGAGTGCATTCTGTATTGACCTGAACTATTAGATAGGGCAAAGACGCGAGCAGGGCGTATGCACCTGAAGATATGCAAGGTCTATGTGGAACTTTGTGTATGCTGGATTTTACCGTGCAAGCTGGACTTTCCCTTGCATGAACGAGGACCAATGGTTGATGTGAGTTGATATTGTGCCAGGTCGGAGTCATATACTTCTGGATGAAAGAAATTACACCGTACTTTCTCAAGATCCATGGGCTGTATGCAGCACTCGATGTGCTAAACAAGGTGCGTAAACTGCGTTTTGGTCCAAGTCACACTACAAGCATGTGACGGGCGGACTTGCTATCGTTTCTGAAGCTTGAGTCTTTCATGGATTCAGGTACTAAGGGACTATGCGGTGGACTCTGTAGCCTCGATCGCGTGTTCCTGCACTAGCATTCACGAAGCAAGTGCCCCTGTTGAGACAGGCAGAGCCGTGTTCCGCCTCATGTCAGATGCTGTTATCTCTTGGCTGCTTATCAGCTTAAGTGGGGTGACCATGATGTGCCAAGCAATAATTTACTCAGTTGTAGTAAACTCCGGCGAAAACTCAATTGTAGCTTTGCTCATTGCCACAAAGCTCCTAGAAGTGAAAGGCATCGTGTACAAACGATTTGATGAACGCAAATTGCTTGATATGGCAAGAATGGTATGCCGTCGCCTGGTGATTTATGGAGTCGATGGCTGAGTTTTGATCTCACTACGGGTCCATCTTGTCGTGCTCAGCAAGACGCTCCGAAGTTACTGTGATCTGCAGGATCTCGCTGAACGGTTTGCTCTAGTTGTATCCCTCGTGTTCGTCATCGGAGAAGATCTATTGTCCACTCGCTCTCTGCGACCCTCACCAGCAATGGTGTGGGCATGTGCAAGGATATTTGCATGCGAAGTTATGGTGGACATCCTGAAACATACGGCTTTGTCCAAGTTTAATTCCATTCGCCCGCCAACATACCGAGAATTTTTCAGGTTAATGGCTTGCGACTTTGCTGTAAAACTTCGGTAAGGCATCATATGATGTTTTGTGCTTGAAAATGTTTGAATGCAGGGAGCTTGCCAAGGACACAGAGAGATCAGTCGGCTACGCTTTCAACAAGGTTGCTACAGTTAACCAATTTGGCGCTGCTGCACTGATTGCCCGTCAAATGTTTCTGCTGTGCTCAATGCAAGTTTCATCAATCTGCGATGATTCTTTTGAGGATTTCCCGGAGGACAGGCAGCCCAAGCTAGAAGCTCATCTGTTGAAGAACCCTTCAAAACTGTCGTGCATTCTTACCAAAGTACTGCCGACATATGGACCTTTTCTCGCACTTCTTTTCCTGACCTTGCTGGCATGTAAGGTATGGACTTTCCTTCTGACATGGGGTAAAAGGTTTTGGAATGTCATCCAAGCTCATCGTCTGTGTTCACGAGCGCACATATCAGACTGCTGTGCAGGTGTTCATCGGATACCGGCTGCATCGTTTTGTCAGGTGGTTTAATACATACTATGACACAAACTATAAAGAGATGTTCAGAAAGCGTGTCTAACCTCATCTCCAGGGAGCATGTGATGCGTACGACATGTACAATGTTGGAGTCAATCTGCGATCTTTCATTTGAGGGTTTTTTTTTAGCCAGTATCAATAATTAATTGAAAAATTCGGCCAGTATGTGAGTTTACCACCGCACGGCAGCTTACATGGCTGTACATTTTACAACCTGCGGTTATCATGATAGACAACTTGCAACAAGGCCAATGTCGCTGTTATGAAATGATGTAACCCAATCAGCAGTCCACCAATACCGTCACTGCAAGGTGACGTTCCAAATCAGAACCAACGTGTCAGATATCGAATGACAACACATGATCAAACGCAGATGGCAAGCATGGCCAACTGCAACATCTGCTCCAGCCTCATCCAGGATATCTTGCCCATCTATCAATACAACACAGATGCAGAGTTGCTACCTAACTGAATTCTATGCAATGCACTGAATTCTATGTAATGCACTGCCAGTATGCATTTATGTCTGAGATGCCCTCGCATATTCGCTTCATTTGACAACATAAGGCCTAGCTGAAAACAACTCAGCACGATTTCTATTTTACACAACATCACTCCAATTCGGATGCAATTCCTCCATGTCAGTCGCATTGCTGCAAGAACAGACTTGACTCACGAAAACTAACCAAATCTCAGTCGACTTTAAAACATGGCTGATGCAAAAAAGCAAAGGATGCCTGCGCATGCAGCATCTGACACACGTGCCTGCAGACCAGTTTTGAAAACAGAGTCCCGCACAGCGGAATACTTGCGGAGAACCTCTGAAGTCGCATTGATAGCCAACAGGCCAGGAAGAGCAGCACCGAAAACATGTTTACCGTCCGTAGATTTTGTCACTTGTGTAATGTTAACAAGATTAGGAGAGGCTGAAAGCATTTTTTCAATGGACACCGCACTGGCAGGACTGCCAGTACTTCCCAACGCAGGACTGGTCCAGGAGTTTCGTGCGGTTAGCTCCGAACGTGTGTTCTGCACGGTCTGTCCTGATGCAACGTGGCTAGCGAGTGCAAGCACTGCTAGGCGCTCTGTCTGCATTGATGCTTTGTCTGAAGACTGATCTTGCCTCACCTGCAGTGCATATGGGTGTATGAAAGATGCCCGCCCCTGCCGATCAGTGGTACCTGCAGACATATGTGAATGTAGCACAATGGCAAAAATATTCGCACTTGGTCCAGCTGGGCCTGAAGTGTTTGGGTCTCAGTCTCACGTAGCTTCAGCATCCTACATGCGGATGGGGTCTGAAGTGCTGCCCATGCCAATACAATAGGGCTGACTGTCCGCATATTGTCCATATGTCGACGCATACATGTGTCAGAACACCAAGAGTGCAGTATTGCACCTGGATAAGACCTCCAGCTCCTCTCGCAGCTCCACTTGCTGCTGCTGCAATTTGGAAAACTCTGTCTGTGCCTGTTTCAAGGCCACAACCTCCTCCAGGCCGGCAGAAACCTCCTTGAGCTTGCGCTCCCATGACACCTTCAGGTCCGCAAGTTCGCTGACAACTTCTGTCAAGGCTCTACATAACAAATGATCTTGCTGCGTCAGGTCAGCACCACGCTATAATACTTGCATGCTGCAGTGCAGAGCGAAACACAGAATGCGAGCAGGTCAGGCATCACATTTTATTTGAATTGTTGACAGGACCTTGAGTTAACATAGGACATAACAAGCTGCATGTGCACACGATATATGATGTTGAAAACGTGGACTGGGGTGGACTGTGCTCACATGCGCAATCGGCAACGCACCGATCGCCTTCATGCATACTCTGCAGCTCATCTGTCTTCATTTGGATTGCCTCATCCAACTGAGATACTTTATCTGTCAAATGCTGCACTAGATCCATGCCGGCCTTTGCTTCGCTGACAAGAGCCGCATCTGTGTTAGCAATGGTAGCTGTCGAAGAGAAATGCTTCCGTAGTGATGCAACAAGTTCATGCTTTGTTCCACTTTGTCCAAGTCCGCATTTCTCACAGGCACTCAGAAGGTCTATCTGCAGCACCGGTGTTACATGCTGTCACGCCCAGCTCTATGCAGCACACAGGCCAGGCCACATCAGTGGCATGTAATGTCGACACTTTCATCAACGGGTGCACAGGTTAAAACAAACAATGATGAGTGCACCAGCATCTCACATAGACGGACGTGCCTTCTTCAGCCGCATCATCTTTGCAGCGCTCATTTCAGGATGCACAGATGCCTTGAGAGCCACATCGCGCCGTCCCTGCTTTTCCAGACAACAGGTTGCAGAAAGGTTGTTCGGCCTTTTGTTTAGTGGCAGTTTCAAAATTTTCAATCCACACTGGATCAACCAGCATACATGCCTGTGCCCCTAACGTATGGTTTGAGCATGTGGCTGCCACTACCAATGCCCGCAACGGCCTATGGGTGGTCACAACATTACATGGCTTGCCCCACAAGAAAGAATAAAAGGTTTCTGCTAGGAGGTACCAATTCAGGCACAGAGCAAGGCATTATGACACGATCACAGAGCTCCGTGGGACCCGTTTATGCGTGTTCTTACAAGAACTCTTTGTTTTGAGAACGCGCACCTGGTTTTTCATTTTTTGTGCAGACTCGAAACAACGATTTCCGCCAGACGCGATTTTTGAAAAGAACTGCATTATGGGAAGTCTGTCACGTGCCGCAAAACGTACATGGATGACCTGTGCTGCCACTGCCTCAGATGAAAAGTGAATTGTCGACAAAAGCGCAAAGCAGCATGCACCACTGCTGGCACATCCCGCTCGAGAAACTCGCCAAATACGATGATGTACTGCGAAAAGTGAAGCGGTTGAAGCCTATAGTCCGCGGGCTGCAGGCTCAGGGCAACCCTGCTATGTGCGTGCTGCCGTAAAGCACTGTTGAACGCGCCCACCAACATTCCCAAACTTCATACCTTCATTGCGATCATGGTACTGCGTTACTTAGATCCTGGGTCAACTAGCAAGTCTCTCGACCGCTCAGAAGATCTTTTCCAACGAGGTGACACGACGGTCGGGACCGTCTAAACCAGTTTCAGGAGAATTTCTAAGCATACTTTTCGTTGCCACTAGATGATGAGCAATGCCTATTGAAATGCTGCAACGGAAAGCTCTGCCATCTTGTCTTCGTCTGCAGCTTTTGAATCTGTGGATCGCCGATGGCGTGTGAACGCATGCATTCATGTTCATGCATATCATGCCGTGTAAATGTAAATGTAAATGTGACACTTACTCGCCATATCCTACAAGGACCTTGACATCTCCGGATAACCGGGACC
>JAUMHO010020821.1:0-46641 GCA_032360965.1 Ulva armoricana
GGTAAGTCGCGACGGTCGAAGTGTTTCTAGACAAGATTTTCCCAAACCCGACTATACAAGTACGCTATGAGAGTAAACCAACAACAGCTGGCTGAGATCTTCGGCAAGACCCCAGTGACCATAAACAACTGGCAGAACGCTGGGATGCCAATCGCTAAACAAGGCGCGCGCGGGAGCTCCAACGAGTACGACACGGCCGAGGTGTACGAGTGGCTGGAGAAAAGGAACAAGGCAACCCCCAAGACTAAAGACTTGGAGACGGAAAGAACTCGCAAGGTAAAGATTGAAGCCAACCTGGCGTCTCTTGACCTAGCAACTCGCCAGGGCGAACTCATCTCCGTGGCCGACGTGGAAAAAGAGTGGGTGACTCAGGTCATGCGGATGAAAGCTCGCATACGAGGCATCCCAGCGCGCACTGCCACGCAACTGGTGATGATGAGCGAAACCCCAGAAGTTGAAGACCTGCTGTCCCGGGTGATCGACGAAGCCCTGTCCGAACTAGCCGACACAGCTGCCAAGCCCAATGACTGAAGCAAATACTGAACTCAACGCCGTCTCAACAGCGGCCAACTTGGCACGCCTGCGCCTGGCGGTTTCCGCAGCGCTGCGTCCGCCGCCAAAGTACACCGTCTCCCAGTGGGCGGACAATTACCGCATGCTTTCCCCTGAGGCGTCGTCCGAGCCTGGCCGCTGGTCGACCGATCGGACACCGTACATGCGGGGAATCATGGACGCGCTGAACGACCCCAGCATTGACACTCTCGTCATCATGAGTTCAGCCCAGGTCGGCAAGACCGAGCTGCTGCTCAACATCATTGGGTTCTTCGTCCACTACGATCCGAGCCCTATCCTGCTGCTGCAGCCTACCCTGGAAATGTCTGAGGCGTTCTCCAAGGACCGCCTGGCCACCATGATCCGGGACACCCCGGCGCTGCGGGAACGGTTTGCAGAAGCCAAGGGCCGGACGTCTGGGTCTACCCTGCTGCACAAGACCTTCCAGGGCGGGCACATCACCCTGGCAGGGGCCAACTCGCCAGCCTCCCTGGCGTCACGACCCATCCGGGTGGTGCTGATTGACGAGGTGGACCGAGCTCCCGTGTCAGCCGGCGCTGAAGGCGATCCCGTCAATCTGGCCTTCAAACGGACCACCACCTTCTTCAACAAGAAGCGGGTGCTGACGTCCACCCCAACCATCAAAGACGCGTCTCGGATCGAAATGGCGTACCTGGAATCGGACCAGCGCCGGTTCTTCGTGCCGTGCCCGCACTGCGATACCTTGGACTACTTTCGGTGGACCGACGACACGCATGGTTATCTGGTCAAATGGCCAGAAGGCCAACCTCACGAGGCCAGCTACTACTGCCCACACTGCGGCGGGCAGATCACCGACGCAGACAAGCTCAAGATGCTGCGCAAGGGTGTGTGGCAGGCAACGGCCCCCGGCAAGGGCCGACGAGGCTATGCGGGCTTCCACATCAACGAGCTGTACAGCCCTTGGCGTAAGTTCGGGGACATTGCGTCCGACTTCGTGGAGGCCAAGAAGACTCCTGAGACCCTGAAAACTTTTGTGAACACCTCCCTGGGCGAGACCTGGGAAGAAGACTACTCCATCAAGGTGGACGCTGAAGGCCTGGCTAAGCGGGCCCAGCCGTACAAGTTGCGGACCGTTCCCGAAGGCGGCTTGGTCATCACCGCGGGCATCGACGTCCAAGACAACCGGATTGAAATTGTCCAACGCGCCTGGGGCGAGGCTGAAGAATCCTGGCTGGTCAACTACACCATACTGGCTGGCGACCCGTCCAAGGCTGAGCTATGGGACCAGGTGCTCGACGTCATCAACATGCCCTTCCCTCACGCATTGGGCGGGCATCTGGTCACCTACTCGGCCGCAATCGACTCAGGTGGGCACTACACGCACGAGGTGTACGCCTTCACCCGGATGCACCGGAAGCGTCATATCTTGGCGGTCAAGGGCCAGTCGCAGCCAGGTAAAGTGGCGCTGGGCAAGCCGACAAAGCAGGACATCAACATCCGGCAGCAGGCCATCAAAAAGGGCGCGGTGCTGTGGCCAGTAGGTGTCGATACCATCAAGAGTCTGATCTACGGCCGCCTGAAGACCGCCAAGGAAGGCCCTGGCGCGTACCACTGGCCAGAAGGTCTGCCAGACGACTACTGGAAGCAGCTGACGGCTGAAAAACAGGTCACCAAAATCCTCAACGGCTTCCCAAAGCGCATTTGGGTGAAGAAAGCGGGCGACCGGAACGAGGTCTTAGACTGCGAAGTCTATGACTACGCAGCTCTCGAGTACCTCTACACGCGCCACAACCGGGCAACTTTCTGGTCTCAGATGAAGGCCCGGCTGACCCGCACAGCTGGATCGGACGCGGTTCTAGAGCCCAAGCCTGCAGTTGAAGTGCCTCAAAATGAAGTAAATGCGGAACAAACCGCAGCAAAATCTAATCCGCCGATGCTCCTGCAGGCTACTGCGGGTCGGGTATCTTTAGGAAATTGGAGACGATGATGAAAAAACCCGACTTTGTGAAAGAAGTGGTGGCGCTAGCCCAAGAGCTAACTGGCCTTGACGCCCGAGGCGCCAAGAAATTTGATGCCGAGCTGCGTCAGCGGTACGGCGGAGACCAGGTGCGCATTGCCGCTCGGCCGCCGCTCACGCTTGAGCAAGTCAACGATGGACTCTCGGCCGGCAAACCAGTGCGGGCCATTGCGTCAGACCTCGGGGTCGGCCGGCTCACGATCTACCGTCTTATCTGGGCTAGTAAGTCTCGAAAAGACGATAAAACGAAACACGAGACAACATAGAATCCGGCCATGGCAGGCATTACTCTCGCTCAAGCTCAAGCACGCCTTGACGCATATCTAGCCGCCGAAGCGGCGGTACTTTCTGGCCAGCGTTACGAAATCGCTGGCCGGATGCTTCAACGCGCCAACCTTGCAGAGATCCAAAGCGGGATTGATATTTGGAACCAGCGAGTGCAGCGCCTTAGCGCCCGAGCCGGTGGCCGGAGTGCAGCCATTGTTCCCCGTCCGAGCTTTTAACCCATGGCCAAAAATTCTAGTAAGCGGATGCCCGCACCCGCCCCGCTTCTTGAGCGCGCCATTGCGGCACTGAGTCCCAAGTGGGCGCTTAGCCGACACCAGGCGCGCGTAGCAACGGCCATGACCGGCGGCTACACTGGCGCGGGTTACCGCGAAACCATGTCCTATTGGTCTCCAGGCGTAGGCGATAGCGACACTGACGTGATCCGAGACCTGCGCGAGCTTCGTGCCCGGTCCCGTGACCTGGTGCGCAACAGCCCTATCGCTGGCGGCGCAATTGAGACCCAAGTCAGCCATGTCGTTGGCACCGGGTTGAGTTTGCAGTCACGGATTGACGCCAAAAAGCTCGGTCTTGCAGACGAAGCAGCCAGCGAATGGCAGTCGAACACCGAAAAGGAGTTCGCCCTTTGGGCGGAGTCCGAGTTCTCTGACGCCTACGGTCAGCTGAATTTTTACGAGCAGCAAGAACTAGTCTACCGCAGCCGCCTCGAATCCGGCGACGTTGGCGTGGTTCTAGCGTCAATCCGGCGTAAGGACTGGCCCTTCACCCTAGCCCTGCAAGCGGTTGAAGCCGATCGCATCAGCAACAAAGACAACGTAGGCGACACGCCAGAGCTAACCCAGGGCATTGAACGAGACAGCACGGGCGCACCTATTGCGGCCCACATTGCTGACCGTCACCCTGGCGCGTATGGCTACACAAAAGACACCACCTGGACGCGCGTGCAATACCGTAGCAGCACCGGCCGGCGCAACTTCCTGCACCTGTACCGTAAGCTGCGACCCGGTCAAACCCGAGGCATCCCTGAGCTCGCGCCGATCATTGAAACCCTGAAACAGCTCACGCGGTACAGCACCGCTGAAGTTGACGCGGCAGTCAATTCGGCCACCATTGCCATGTTTGCCAAGATGGATCCCGAGACGTTCACCGACGTCTTCGATGACGACTCCCAAAAGCAGTACATGGCGCGCGCTGAGCGCTGGGACGGCACATTGCGGTCCGGTGCCGTGGTCAATCTGTTGCCCGGCGAAGAGGTCACCAATCCTCTTCAGAACCGGCCAAACCCAAATTTTGAGGGCTTTGTTGAGGCGTTCATGACCCAAGTGGGCATGGCCCTGAACATCCCTAAGGAAGTTCTGACCAAGCATTTTCAAAGCAGCTACTCCGCTGCGCGCGCGGCCCTGCTCGACGCCTGGCGCGGGTTCCGAATTCGTCGCGAGTGGCTTGCTACCAAGCTGTGCCAGCCCGTCTACGAAGAGTGGCTGGCTGATGCAGTGGCGTCCGGACGCATCACAGCGCCGGGCTTCTTTGCTGACCCAGGGATCCGCAAAGCCTGGAGCGCGGGTAAATGGATCGGCGACGGCCCAGGTGCAATTGACCCGGCCAAGGAAGCTGCAGCAGCCAAGACCCGCCTGGAGATTGGCCTGACAACCCTAGCCGAGGAAATTGTTGGCTACGACGGCGGAGATTGGGAGACCAAGCACCGCCAGCAAGTGCGTGAACGCGACGAGCGAGTTGAAGGCGGCCTGACGCAGGACCTGACTGCGCCCATGCCCGGACAGATGATGCCCGGCAGCGCGCCACCCGGAAAAGCAAAGCCAAAACAGCCTAGCGGGCCGCCTGATGATATTGACGAGGAGTAAGTATGGGATACGAAATAGACCGGCCTATTGGGCCACCAAATAAGCTCTTTAAGGCGGGGTCTGCAGCTGTGACAGCTGGCGCTGCCGGCGCTGGCGGGTGGGTGTCTGGCAATCCTGCCAGCTTGGCAGCTTCAGCTACAGTGGTAGCCTTGTTTGATTTAGGACAGGACTGGGCGCAGTACACGCGGGTTCAGCTCTCAGTCAACCCGGTTGGCCCGTCATCCGGCTTTAGTGGCGTAAAAATAAGTTCAAGCGATAACAGTACGCTGGACACGGCCCGGTACTTGAACGAAGTGGACGGCGCAGCTTTTGGCTCTATAAACGCGGCGCTCCCAACGGCCAGTGGAGCCCAAGTGGCAACAGTACGTCCGATGGGGCGGTTTTTGCACGTCTCCATGACAAACGCGGATGCCGCAAATGCCCTGGGCGCCGCGGCTTCTTGTGTAGTTGCAGCCTACCAGGTCTAATAGTTTCAAAAGTCTGCATTTTTGTAGCAGCGCCAAAAGTAGAATCGGCGCATGACGATTATCGACTTCTTGACGTCGCCCTGGGCGATCATGCCGGAAAAGCTTTTAGAGCTGCAGGCAATCTACGCCACGCACTTTCGTGGCGACAAGATTGACATTGCAGCCGTCGAGGCTCGCCTTGGCCGTCCCTTAGCGAACGATCAGCAAGACTACGAAGTGCGCGACGGTGGGATTGCGGTTTTGTCTATCAGCGGTGTGCTGAGCAACAAGGCCAACATGTTCACGCGAGTGAGCGGCGGCGCATCAGCCCAGCTGCTGACTCAGCAAGTGGCGTCCATGCGTGCGGACCCCCGTGTGCGCGGTGCGGTGTTTGACTTCGACACCCCCGGCGGTTCGGTGTTTGGCATTCCAGCGCTAGGCTCTGAGATCCGAGCTCTTGCTTCTGAGAAGCCTACAGCCTCCGTATCTACCGGCATGATGGCCAGCGCAGGCTACTGGACTGGCTCTGCGGCTAACGCGGTCTACATCAGCGGCGAGACGGATTACGTAGGATCCATTGGGGTCGTCGCAACGCACAGTTACAACCCCCGCGACACCGGTGCAAAAACCACCGAGATCACCGCCGGTAAGTACAAGCGCATGGCAAGTGACAATGCGCCGCTGACCAAAGAAGGCCAGGCCTACATTCAGCAGCAGGTGGATCAGATTTATGGGGCCTTTGTTGATGCGGTAGCAATCAACCGAAAGGTCTCGACGGAAGCCGTGCTTGAAAACATGGCCGACGGCCGCATCTTTGTTGGCCAACAGGCCATCAACGCCGGCCTTGCGGACGGCATTGCCACAGTCGAAACCGTGGTCGAGCGCATGGCGACCGACCCAACCAAGTTCGCAGCACGCCGTAAGGCTGTGTTTGCGCTGGGCGCTCTTCCTGTTGCCGCCGGTGAAGCGGCTGCAGAAGAAACGCCCGCCCAAGCTGACGAGCCGGTGCTGCCCGTCGAAACCCAAACCATTCCACAAGGAACCGTTATGACCCCGCAAGAACTTGCTGCGAAATTCGCGGCTGAGAATGCTGAGGCATGCGCCCTGATCCGTGCCGAAGGTGCTGCAGCTGAACGCTTGCGCATTGCCGGCGTACGTGAGCAGAGCATGCCCGGCCACGAAAAACTGATCGACGCCTTGGCGGCCGACGGCAAGACTACCCCTGGCGAAGCTGCCATGGCCGTCAATGCTGCTGAGCGCGCCAAGATCACCGCCGCAGCGTCTGCCCGCCAGGCGGACGTGCAGCCTGTCGTCCCAACTGCTCCTGCAGCTGACGCTGATGACGTCAAACCTTCCGCAGCTACGGCCAGCGGCATGGTTCCAATGGGGGCTGGCGCCGCCGCTTCTGACGCGGCCGCAAAAGAGTACCAGTCCAAAAACCCCGGTGTGTCCTATGTGGACGCATTCAAAGCCGTCACTAAAGGAGCCTAAACCATGGCCGCAGCAGCAAAAGCAGAACTAGTCCTGACGGTTATTGCAACCGCAGCTCTCACTCAGGCGCGTGCCGTCACCGTCGCCGGCGCCGTCCCTGGCGCAGGAGCCAACGCCTTGGGCATTGCTCAGACCGGCGGCGCAAGTGGCGAAGCCGTTCCGGTGAATGTGATGGGTACAGCCATTGCTGAAGCCGGCGCCGCAATTGCCGCCGGCGCAGCCCTGGAGCTCGACGCGTCGGGCCGCGTAATCACCAAATCCGCGGGCGCGACTGTTGGCCGTATGGCCCCCGGTGCCGTAGCCGGCGCCGCAGGGGACATGGTTGAAGTCCTCCTGATTCCCAACTAATATTTAGGAGCACTTACTATGCCTCAATTGACTCTTGCCCAGGCGCGGCTCATCAACCCCGTCCTGACAGCCGTAGCCCAGGGCTACAAAAACTCCGAGATGATCGGTGGCGCCTTGTTTCCACAGGTGCCTGTAGGTCTGCGAGCAGGCCAAATCATTACCTTTGGTAAAGAAGCGTTTATGCAGTACAGCGGCTTGCAGCGGGCCCCTGGCGCAGCCACCAAGCGCGTTCAGTTTGGCTACGCAGGTTCGCCTTTTGCGTTGCTGGACTACTCCCTGGAAGGCTCCCTGCCGATTGAAACCCTGCAGGAAGGCTTGGCCAATGAGAACGGCTTCAGCATTGACGGTGCGCAGCTAGCTATCCGCGGCGTGCAGGACATCATGGCTCTGCGCCTTGAAATCCAGCAAGCCGCCTTGGCTACCACCCTGGGCAACTACCCCGCCAACAACCGCATCACCTTGTCCGGCACCGGCCAGTGGTCTGACTTCTCTGGCACTTCAGACCCTATCGCCGTGGTTGAAAACGCCAAGGAAGCAATCCGCGTTGCAACCGGTAAGCGCCCCAACACTATGGTGATGGGCGCGGCTGTCATGAAGTCTTTGAAGCAGCATCCGAAGATCATTGACCGCGTTAAGTACACAGGTCGCGATGTACCTACCATCGAGCTGCTTCAGAACTTGTTTGGTGTGGCAAAGATCGTGGTTGGCGAAGCAATCCAAGCAACTGACGCGGGCGTGTTCTCGGATGTGTGGGGTAAGCATGTTGTGCTGGCCTACACCGAAATCAGCCCTCTGGCTGCAATGGGCACTCCTACCTTCGGATACACCTACAACTTGGGCGGCTATCCAGTTGTCGAAGAGCCTTACTACGAGCGCAACCCCAAGACCTGGTTCTTCCCGGTCACTCGCGCCGAGGCCCCGGTCATCGCTGGTTCCAGCGCCGGGTACTTCATCCAAAACGCCGTGGCGTAAGCGGAAGGAAAAACTATGAAAGTAGTTTTGCAAGTTGCCGTGAACCACGACGGCACTGACGTTGCAGAAGGCTCCACCCTGGACTTGCCAAAAGCCCAGGCTGAGCAGCTTGTCGCTGGCGGGGCTGCGGTCTACGAAAGCGATGCCAAGTTCGAGAAAGCTCTCGCTAGCGCGCGGGCTAAGCTTGACGATGCTCAGGTCGCGTTCACTGACGCCAAGACTGATGCTGACCGCGCAAAAGCGCAGACTGCGTTGGACAAGGCGCAGGCTGAAATCGACAAGCTGAGCGCCTAAGCCATGGCGTTTGCTGAAGACATGAGCGTCTTCTTCAGCGCGGACGAGTTCGCTCGGCCCGCTGTATGGGGAAGCTTTTCGGCAAACGTCCTCCTGGATAAACCTGATGAAGACGTGTTGTCTGGGCGAGTCAGTTCTACTGACTACCTGGTCACCATGGCTTCGTCAGATTTTCCCGGTATCACCGCGAAGCAATCCATTTCCATTGAAGGCGTGGCCTACACGGTCCGCGAAGTGAAGTTGCTTGGCGATGGCGCCGTGAAAACATTGAGCCTAAGTAAAACATGAGTACCAAGCGCGAAGCAATCATGGTGGCCGTTATGGCAGCCCTGGCAGGCACTGTGGGCGTAGGGTCACGCATCTATCGCAGCCGCGAAGATGTCCTGACCCGCGAAGAGTCGCCAGCTCTGCTAGTTGCTTGGGAAAGCGAAGAACCCGGAGCCGTTGTTTCGGGCCTGACAGAAAAACTCTTGAACATCGTGGTGGCTGTCTACGTGCGCGGGGACACTCCTGACGCGCTTGCCGACCCCACGGTTGAGAGTGTGCACAGCAAGCTGATGGTGTCGCCAACCCTAGGGGGCTTAGCCATCGACATCAGCGAAACGGGCACCTCCCTGGACACTGAAGATGCTGACCAGACAGCTGCGATTGTGAGCATGCGTTTTGCGGTCTGGTACCGGCATTCGCGAGCTAATTTGGCAAGCTAGAATACTAGCCGCCAGGTGCTGATTATCACTGAGGATTTACCATGCCATTACTGAACCGCAAGCGAATTGTGCTCGCCAAAATCGAAACCACTTACGGCGTCGATCCTACGCCTACCGGCGCGGCAAATGCCATCCTGGTTCGCAATCTGAACATCACTCCGCAGGACTCGGACTTCGCTGGACGTGATCTGGTTCGCCCATACCTCGGCCGCTCGGAACAGATCCCTACAGCCATCCGCGGCATGCTCGAGCTGGAAGTTGAACTGACGGGCGTAGCCACCCCCGGCGTGGCTCCAGCCTACGGTCCATTGCTGCGTGCCTGCGGCTTCTCTGAAACCCTGGTGGTCGCCGCCGTAACTGGCACAGCGTCCGCTGGCGCAGCGCAGACTATCACTCTGGCCGCTGGGTCTTCCGCAGTTGATGACTTCTATTCCGGCATGGCCATCCGCTTGACCGGCGGCACAGGCTCCGGACAGACGGCAATCATCATGGACTACAACGGCGCCTCCAAAGTGGCCACAGTCCTTGCGCCCTGGGCCACCCAGCCTAACGCTACTAGCACGTACTCCATTGACGCCAACGCGGCCTACAAGCCTATCAGCGCAGCCTTTGAGTCTGTGACGCTGCACTTCAACGTGGACGGCGTGCTGCACAAGATGACTGGTGCGCGCGGGACTGTCTCGCTGCAGTACAGCGTCAAGAGCATCCCGGTCTACAAATTTAATTTCACTGGTGTCTATCAGTCTGTTGTTGACGGTACACTGCCCACACCGGTCTACACTGCGTTCCTGACCCCGCTGGCGGTGACTAACACCAACACGACGCCTTTCACCCTGCACAACTTTGCCGCGGTCATGTCTGAGCTGAGCATTGATGTCAGCAACAACATTGTCCACCGCACGCTGGTTGGTGGCGCCGAGGCCGTGCTTCTGACTGACCGCCAGCCTCAGGGCTCAATCACCATTGAGGCGGAGCTTGTAGCCACCAAGGACTGGTGGACAATTTGCAAGAACGCGGTCTTGGGCGGCATGGCCATCACCCACGGCCCCGCGGCGGGCAACCGCGTGCGCGTGTCTTCGGCCGGCGTACAGCTGACCAAGCCCAGCTACCAAGACTTGGACGGTATCGCCATGGTCCAGATGGACGCCAACTTCGTCCCCACCAGCGTCGGCAACGACGAGCTCTTTATCTCCGTAGGCTAAGCCAATGTCCCTCAAACTCAACACTAGCGGCACCTTCTTCTGGCCAATCACGATTAGCACCCCGACTGACGGGGGCACCTTTGAAAAGCAGACCTTTGATGCGGAATTCAAGCGCATGAAGATCAGCGAAGTGGAGACCATGGTGGCCAAGGTGCAGTCCGGCGCGCTGCCTGGCTCCGCAGCCGTGCGCGAGTTCTTTGTTGGTTGGCGTGGAGTAGTTGACGACGGGCAAGATGTGCCTTTCAGCGAGACTTCCTTAGCCCAGGTGCTTGACCTCCCCGGCGTGGCCTGGGCGGTTTTTGAAGCCTTCAAGGACGCAATGTCTGGCAAGGCCAAAACAAAAAACTAATCGACGCCGTTGCCTCCCTGTTCCGCAACGGCGGAAGCAAAGATATTGAGCAGGACTTCGGCACCTTTGGCACGCCCCCGCCTGAGGTGGTTGCGGCAATGGCTGATGCTGACACAATTGAACTATGGCCAGAAAACCTCGAATCTCTGTCAGTCTTTCTCCGGTTGCAGACGCAGTGGCGGATCGGGCCGAGAGGGCCTACGGGACTCGATTACGCCGGCGTAGTAGCTGCGCTCGCCCTAGCTCAAATAAACTCAACCACGGCTCTTTTCGCAGACCTGCAAGCCATGGAATCGGCCGCTCTTCAGGCAATGAAAGGGGGCTAAGCGATGGCTCTTGATATTGGCGCAAAATTTAACATCTCCGCTGGGGTAGCCGGCCAGGGGTCGATCGACACCCTGAACCGGAGCCTTAAGCAGACCAAGACCCAGACGGAAGACCTGAGCGGCGGCTTTGTAAGCCTCAAAGGGGCAATGGCCGGCCTCGGCGTCGCTGCGGTCATTGGCACCCTAGCCTCCATGAGCAGCGCCGCCATCGACAGCGCCGACGCGCTCAACGACATGGCTGAGCGGACAGGTATTGCTGGGGAAGCTCTCAGCGAGCTGGACTATGCTGCAAAAATGAACGGGACGTCCCTGGACAGCGTTGAGAAGGCGCTGACCAAGGTGAGCGTGAAGGCCCTGGACGCAGCCACCGGCAACAAGGCCGCCGCTGCAACGTTTGACGCCTTGGGCATCAGCGTTATTGGTCTAGATGGGAACCTCAAGAGCTCGGACACCCTGCTTCAGGACGTGGCTGACGTGCTCAACACCGTAGAAAACCGAGCCACCCGCACGGCCCTGGCGGTCGAAGTGTTTGGCAAATCCGGTGCTGAGCTCATCCCACTGCTTGAAAACATGAAAGACGCGCGCGAGGAAGCGCGGCGCCTGGGTATTGTCGTTGGCAGTGACTTCCAAAAGTCCGCAGCCGAGTTCAACGACAACATGGACCGGATGAGCTTCTTGGCCAAGTCGTTTGCAACGAGCATTGCCAATGAGGTAGTGCCTGCCCTGAACTACATGATGCGCGACTTGCTGACGGGCCGCGAGATTTTTGGCAGCTGGTGGGAAGCAACCAAGCAAATCGGAACAACCAACCCGTTCAACACGCTGGCTGAGAACGCGGAGAAATACAGAAACAAGGCGGCGGCGCTTACCACCCAGATTGAAACGCTGGCCAGTGGGCAAAATAAGTGGTTCGGCAAGGATACCGTCGAAGGTAAGGCGCGCATTTCCGAACTCAATGCCGAACTGGCCACCACGCAAAAACTGGTGACGTATTTCGAGCGGATGAGCGGCGATGGAAAAGCCGCTAAAGCCGGGCCCGAGTGGGGCTCTGAGTCGCGTCTCAAGTCCGGCGCAGCCGACAGCATGCTGGACAAGATCCGCAAGGCCAACGAAGAGAGCAGCAAGCCTAAAGGCGGCGCCGGCAAGGAAAGTGAATTCGACAAGCTGAAGCGCCAACTGGAAGACCAGACGCTTCGAGTGGAAGATTTGACTGAAGCCGAAAAGTTTCTGCGTGAGGTTCAGCTGGGCCGATACAAAGACCTGACGCCTGAGCAGACCAAGCAGATTGAGTCCATGGCTCGCGAGATTGACTACAAGCGCGCGATGGCCGACGGCGAAAAGGTAATGGCTGAGCAGCGCCGGAAGGTATCGCGTGAGCGCGAGACTGATGCGCAGCGCGAGACAGCTGAGCTTGAAAAGCAGCGTGAGCGCTGGGCTGAGATCGTGGACCCGGCGGCAAAGTACCGGGCCGAGCTTGAGAAAATCCGTGAGGCTTTCCGCCAGGGTACTCTGACGGCCGAAGCGGCAACTTCGCTCGAGGTCTACTACGGTAAGCAGATCGAAGACCTCAAGAAGGTGAAAGACACTGGCAAGGACACATTCGAGCAATTGAAGGATGCCGTCGAAGGCTGGGGCCGACAGGCAACGGACACCGTGGTGGACTTTGCTTTCACTGGCAAGGCGTCGTTTGGCGATATGGCGTCCAGCATCCTCAAAGATATGGCGCGCATGATGATCCAGAAGGACCTCATGGGCCCGCTGTTTAACATGGTCGGCGGTTCGTCCGGCGGTGGTGGCGGCGGGGGCTTTGCGTCGATGCTCACCAGCATGTTCGGGTTTGCCGACGGCGGCGTGATGACCGGCTCCGGCCCAATGGCCCTGCGCGCGTATGCGTCCGGCGGCGTGGCTACCGGGCCGCAGCTTGCGCTGTACGGCGAAGGGTCCATGAATGAGGCATTCGTGCCCCTGCCCGATGGCCGCACAATTCCGGTGACGATGCAGGGTAACGCCGGCGGGAACATGTCGGTGGTGGTGAACGTGAACGCGTCCGGCCAAACCGACGAGCAGGGCGGCGGGAAACTCAGCCAGCTAGGCAACGCTATCGCGGCGGCGGTGCAGAAAGAGCTGGTGAACCAAAAGCGCCCCGGCGGACTGCTGGCGGCTTAGAATACTCACATGGCAACGTTCACATATCAGGCTGACAACGGAATACAGGTAGCGGTCAAACCGCGCGTGCTCACGGCCAAATTCGGCGACGGCTACGAGCAGCGCACGGGTGACGGTATCAACATCCGCCCCCGTGAGTGGTCCATCACGTTCAACGCACGGACCACTGCCGAGGTGACGCCTATCATCGCATTTTTGGAGGCGCGCAACGGCATCGAGTCGTTTGACTGGATGCCACCCGTGGGCGCGGTCGGCAAGTTCGTCTGCGAGGATTGGACGCACACGCTGGAGCGGTACAACGTCAACAACCTGTCGGCTAAGTTTCGTGAGGTATTTGAAGCAACATGACCATTCAGCAAGACCTGCAGCGCACGCAGGCGATGTCCATCGTTGAACTGTTTGAGCTTGACGCAACCAGCATCGGCGGCGACTTGCTGCGCTTCCACAACGGCAAAAACGGCTTGGGCTCGGATGTCGTTTGGCAGGGCAACACCTACACGGCGTTCCCCATCGAGGCCGAGGGGTTTGAATTCTCCGGGCGTGGGCAACTCCCCCGGCCCGTGCTGCGCGTGGCGAATGTCACCGGCCTGCTAGGCGCCCTGGTGCGGTCCTATCAGGATTTGGTGGGCTGCAAGCTGACCCGCAAACGCACGCTGGAGAAATACCTCGACTCGGTGAACTCCCCCGTTGGCCCGATGCCCGGCCCAACAGTGGAATTCACGCGCGCAAGCACTGGCACGTACTGGGGCAGCGATGGCCTGTTGAAGACGGCGGCGGTGAATGCGCCCCGGTTCCAGTATGACCCGGCTGTGGCCGCCGGAGTTACTGGGCCGCAGTTGGCGCCGCCAACGTCCAGCCTAACCGGATGGAGCGGCGCCGGCACCAGCCCGTCACTCTCAACCAATGGAACTGCCGTCACCGTCACAAACGGCGGCAGCGGCGAGGCGTATGGCGCGACAGCATCAATTGTCACCGCTGGCAAGACCTACAAGGTAGATGTGACTATGCTGCCCGGTTCTGTTGATGGGTCCGTCACACTTGGCGGCACTCGTCTGCGTCTCTTCCTGGGTGTCAACACGTACTACATTCGGGCCGCATCTAATGGTGCGCTTCTTATTGGAACCAACAGCGCCACGGCTGGCCATCTGATTAGCTTCTCCGGTCTATCTGTCCAAGAAGCTGTTTTCACCCCGCGCGGCCTGCTGGTGGAGGAATCGCGGACGAATTTAATCACCAACTCCGCGACGTTTCAGCCAACGGGCGGCGGGCCTACTTTCGGCACATACGCGGTGGACCAGGTAGCACCAGACGGCACTGTTACGGCTTCTAGGGTTGTAACGGCTAGCAGCCGCGAATTCATACAGTACGGCGTGGCAAATGGAACTTATACGTTTTCGGTGTTTGCTAGAGTTGCATCGGGAACACGAGCCACCTCAATAGACTTAAAAGACAATTCAAGCGACACCGTTCGCGGGTCAACATCCGTAACGCTCACAACAGCGTGGCAGCGCGTAGCTGTAAGCGGAACAACGTCCGGTGGCGTGGCCGGCGTGCGAATTGAAATCAATGCGTTTGGTGTTGGCGATGTTTACTGGGGCGCCCAACTAGAAGTCGGCGCCTCCGCAAGCAGCTACATCCCCACAACCACGGCTGCGGTGACCCGGGCGGCTGATGTGCCAAAGCTGACGGGGACGAATTTTAGTAGCTGGTACAACGCGGCGGCCGGGACGTTTGTAGTAGGGTATTCGCAGCAACTTACAAGCTCAACGACTAGGCGATACTTATTGAATTGCAACGACGCCGGAAATAACAGGCTGGCGTTGCGAAGTTTGGATAACGCGGCCGATTATGCAGCTGCTGCAATTGGCTACGGTACTGGAGTCGCAACTATTGCTAGCGCAGTTCTTGCTGGCTTAAATACCGCGAGTCGGGTGGCTTTTGCATACGGATCAAATTCTGCAATTGCGCAAGGTGGGACGCTAGGCGGTGTAGACGCAAATGCAAATTCCGTAGTCGCAACGTCGCTGGACCTTGGCCAAGGCCTAGGTTCCAACCAAACTCAAGGGCACATCCTCAGCCTGCGCTACTACCCAGCCCGCCTATCCAACGCAGACCTGCAAACCCTATCTGCTGGCGGCTCCGTAACGGCCACCCCAGCCATGGACATCAACTTCACCACGGGCACCCTGCAGACGACCGTGCAGGGCAACTACAACCCGCTAGCCGACCCCTCGGCTGCGTTGCCGGATGATGTGTACTTCATCGACCGCAAAGCGGCCGAAAACAAAGTTTTGATCGAGTTTGAGCTGGCCGCCGCTTTTGATGTGGCCGGTGTGCAGTTGCCTCGGCGTTACGTCGTCCAGAACGTGTGTCCTTGGGCCTACCGTGGCGGCGAGTGCGGCTACACAGGCACCGCGTACTTTGATCGACTGGACGCGCCTGTAGGTACCCCGGCGGCCGATGTTTGCGGCAAGCGCTTAGGCAGTTGCAAGATTCGGTTCGGCGAGTATGCGGAGCTCCCGTTTGGCGGGTTCCCTGCAGCCGGCCTGGTGCGGTGATGGACTGGCGCACTACTGCCGAGGACCACGCGCGGCAGGCCTACCCGCGAGAGGCTTGCGGACTGGTGGTTGTCGTCAAAGGTCGCGAGCGGTTCCATGCCTGCCCCAACGCGGCGCAGGGCGATGACCATTTCATAATTCGGCCCGAGGACTACGCGGCGGCCGAGGATGCTGGCGAGGTCGTCGGGGTGTGGCATAGCCACTGCAACGTTGGGCCCGAGCCTAGCGAGGCCGACCGGGTATCGTGCGAACGTGGGTCTATCCCCTGGCACATCTACTCGCTACCGTCCGGGCGGTGGGCGTCGTTCAATCCGTCCGGCTACCGGGCGCCCCTAGTCGGTCGGCAGTTCCAGCACGGCGTGCTCGATTGCTACGCGCTAATCCGCGATTTTTATTTTGAGACTTACGGGGTGGTGCTGCCCGAGTACGGGCGCACCGATAACTGGTGGCACCACGGCCAGAACCTCTATCTGGACAACTTCGGCGCGGCCGGGTTTGTCGAGACTAAAACCATCCAGCACGGCGATGTTTTGTTGCTGCAAATGTCTTCGCCGGTGCCTAACCATGCGGGGATTTGGCTGGAAGGCGATATGATCTTGCACCACATCCACGGGCGACTTTCTAGCCGTGACGTTTGGGGCGAATACTATCGCAAAAATACAGTAAAGGTGCTTCGTTATGCTGCGTGAGATTCGCCTTTATGGCGAGCTGGGTAGGCGGTTTGGCCGCGTTCACCGCATGGCCGTTCAGTCGGTCGGCGAAGCTATTCGCGCGCTGATGGCCAACCACCGGGGCTTCGAGCAGGCTTTACTGGACGTGGCGCCCGGCTATCGCGTTTGGACCGGCACAAACCGACTGGCGGACGGCGCCGAAGTGAACCACCCCAGCGGCGAACGCGAGATTATTCGGATTGCTCCCGCCGTGACCGGGGCAAAGCAAGGCGTCGGCCAGATCATCATGGGGACCGTACTGATCGCGGCCGCCGTGGTCGGCAATATCATTGTGCCGGGCAACCCCATATCGCCGTACCTGTTCAAAGCTGGCGCGGTGCTGATCTTGGGCGGGGTGGCGCAAATGCTTTCGCCGACTCCCGAGCAGCCGTCGAACTCTGGCGAGGCTACAGCCAACACGCCGAGCTATGCATTCAACGGGCCAATTAACACCACCGCGCAGGGGCATCCGGTTCCCGTCGGGTATGGCCGCATGATTGTGGGCAGCGCGGTTATCAGCGCAGGGCTTTCGACCGAGGATATTCCGGTGAACTTCACACCGACCGCAGGCGATTGGCTTCCGGTCCTCGATGCTATTTTTGGGACTTAAGCATGACACAAAGAATCATCGGCTTCGGCGGCGGTGGTGGCGGCAAAGGCGGTGGCGGGCAACAGGGACGCGTAGCCGTCGAGGCTTCCGACAGCCTGCGCAGCATTGCCTACGCGCGCGTGCTTGACCTAATCAGCGAGGGAGAAATCGAGGGGTTGGTGGACGGCGCCAAGTCGATCTACCTGGACGAGACACCACTGCAAAACAGCGATGGCACATACAACTTTTCCGGCACCGCGTGGACAACCCGCAACGGCACGCAGGCGCAGCCGTACATCACCGGGTTCCCTGCCGTCGAAAACACCACCGCGCTAGGCGTCGAGGTCAAGTACGGCGTGCCCGTCACGCGCCAGTACGCAAACCCAAACCTCGACACGATCCGGGTGACGCTGGCGGTGCCCGTGCTATCTAGCCAAAACAAAACCAATGGCGACCTGAGCGGAACGTCGGTCGAGATTGAGATTTATGTCCAGTCCAACGGCGGCGGGTTTGTAAAGCAAGACCTGCAGGGCCGGGGCGTCATTAGCGGGAAAACGTCGAGCCGCTACCAGCGCAGCTACGCTATCGCGCTGGAGGGCGCTGCGCCGTGGGATGTGCGCGTTGTGCGCTTGACTGCCGACGCCTCCACTGCGGCGCTGAACAATCGGACATTCTGGGATAGCACCACCGAAATCATCGAGGCCAAGTTGCGATACCCGAATTCCGCGCTGGTGGGTATTTCCTGCGACGCCTCGCAATTCTCAAACATCCCGAGCCGGGCTTACGACGTGAAGCTACTCAAGGTGCGGGTGCCGGTGAATTACAACCCGGTCACCCGAGTCTACACGGGAAGCTGGGATGGCACGTTCAAGGTGGCTTGGACTGACAACCCGGCGTGGTGCTTCTACGACCTAGTGACCACGGCCCGCTACGGACTGGGCGAATTTATCGACCCGGCGCAGGTTGACAAGTGGGCGCTCTACTCCATCGGCCGCTATTGCGACGAGATGGTAGACAACGGCTTCGGCGGCAAGGAGCCCCGGTTCACCTGCAATATGTGGCTGCAAACACGGGCCGAGGCTTATCGCGTCATCAACGACTTCGCCTCGATTTTTCGGGGCATGGTGTTCTGGTCGTCGGGGACTATCACAGCTATTCAGGATGCGCCGGCAACGGCGGCATACCTCTACAACCCCGCGAACGTCATTGACGGCGTGTTTAGCTACACAGGCAGCAGTGCCAAGGCCCGGCACACGGTCGCCTTGGTGACGTGGAACGACATGGACGACTTCGGCCGCCAGAAGGTCGAGTACGTCGAGGACACCGCCGGCATTGCCCGGTACGGCATCATCACCACGGAGGTCGCGGCCATGGGCTGCACCAGCCGTGGCCAAGCCAACCGGGTCGGGCGCTGGATTCTGTTTAGCGAGCGCAGTGAAACCGAAACGGTTACGTTCAAGACCGGCCTTGAGGGCATGATTGCGCGCCCTGGCCAGGTCATCAAAGTGGCTGACCCAAATCGGGCCGGTGTGCGCATGGGCGGCCGGCTGGTAGCAGCTACAGCAGGGCTAGTTAGTTTGGACGCGCCTGTGACCCTTGTGGCTGGCCAGTCGTACACCCTGAGCGTGCTCAAAGCCGATGGCACCGTGCAGGATGGCTCCGTGTCTCATTCCGGCGGCACGCTGTCGGCGCTGACAATTTCCCCGCCACTGGCGCAGGTACCGGCCACGGGCTCGGTGTGGATTTTGACGAGCGCGACCGTGGAGCCCCAGACGTTCCGCGTGGTGGCTGTCATCGAAAACGACAAGCACGAATTCGAGATAACCGCGCTGGCGCATGACCCGGACAAATTTGCCGCCGTGGAGGCCGACCTGGTGCTGGAGCCCCGGTCGGTTAGCGTGCTGTCTGGGGTGCTGGCGTCGCCGACCAACTTGCTAGTGGCCGAAAGCCTGTATGTGACCGCGCAGGGCGTGCGTGTACGCATGACAGCCTCATGGTCGCCGGTGAATGGCGCGACCAGCTATGGCGTCACGTACAAGCTACAGAATGGCAACTCGTCGCCTGAGATAATCACCCAAACGCCGTCGGTCGATATTCCCGACGTGGCCGAGGGAATTTACATGGTGACCGTGGTTGCCATTAACCCGATTGGCGTGCGCAGCCGTGTGCCTGCCGTCGCGCAGTATCAGGTGGTGGGCAAGACCGCGCCGCCGGCCAACGTGGCGGGCTTCGTGGTGGCTCGCAATGACACGGTGCTGAATTTCACATGGCGCCATGTGGCCGACATCGACTTGGACCACTACGAGATTCGGCAGGGCACTAGCTGGAATACCGGGATCGCTGTCGGCGCAACCGTGGCGAATATGCTGTCGTTCTCCGCGCCGCGCGGTGGGCCGTTCATGATTAAGGCCGTGGATACAAGCGGCAACTACAGCGCCACGGAGGCGGCCGTGTCCGCGCCCGACATCAGCGGCATCAATATTGTGCTTGCCAGTGATGAGGACGCGAACGGCTGGGCCGGTGCGCGGGTGAATGCGATAGCGCTCTCCGACGGTTCGGGTGTGGTGCTGAATGGCAGCACGCCTTGGAGCTCGTACACCGGGACGTGGGCCAGTTATGCCGAGCCGTGGATTAGCCTTGATGTTCCGGCCACTGGCAGCTACGACACCGAGCCGATTGACATAGGTTTTTTGGCGACCTCTACGGTGGCCATCGAGAGCGTTGTCGAGGCCATCACCAACCAGCCGCCTTGGGACGGCTTCACGCAGCCGTGGGCGTTCTATGCCGCGCCGGATTGGACTTGGCAGGGCCGCGTGGCTGGCTTGGGCGCGTCGTATGAAATCGCTACCAGTGTGGACAACATTACGTGGTCGGCTTGGCAGACGTTCACGCCTGGCGCGTACACGTTCCGATACGTGAAAATCCGCGTGAACATGAGCACGGCCGATTCCAGCGTGATCCCGTTCCTGTCCTCGCTGGTTGTCCGCGTGGATGTGCCCGACCGTGTGATCCACTTCGAGGATGTCGCGGTTCCTATCGCTGGTGTGACTTTATCCTTCACGCCCGTTTTTGTTGGTGTGCAGACCGTACAGGTAACGCTACAATCTGCGCTAAGTGGCGACCGGTTCACAGTGACCGGCAAAAGCAATTCACAAGTTACCGTCCAATGCTTTGACAGCACAGGCACCGCGAAGGCGGGGCTGGTCGATGTTGATGTGTTTGGCTACGGGGAAAGATACTAAATGACATTCCAATCCGGCACCATCAACCCGGCGACCACTACGCCGGCCGCCGACATTAGCAAGATCAAGAACGACCTTGGCGTGCTCAAAGGCGTTATTGGCGGCACGCCGGACGGTGATGTGCCGAGCGTTTGGGCGGTCAAAGATGCTCCGCAGTCGTTCACCAAGGCGCAGCGTGGGGCAATCGTTGCGCTGACCGACGGCGCGGCCATCACGCCGGATCTGGCGCTGGCCAACAACTACTCGGTGACGCTGGCCGGCAATCGCACGCTGGCGAACCCCACGAACATCGTGGCCGGGCAGTCGGGCAGCATATTCATCACGCAGGACGGTACGGGCTCGCGCACGCTGGCGTATGGCTCCTATTTCAAATTCGCCGGTGGCTCCGCTGCGGCGCCTATTCTGTCCACTGCGGCGGGGTCCGTCGACCGCTTGGACTACGTGGTGAAATCGGCCACGGAAATCCACGCAGCTATGTCTAAGGCCGTCGCATGATTCCGGGCGGCATCAATCCCCTGCTGCTATCCGGCAGTGGCGGCTATCAGATTCAGCGGTCGCTGCGGCTTAGGAGTGCGGCTTCGGCGTTCCTAAATCGAACGTTTAGCGCCGGAAGTCAGACTACCTGGACTTTTAGTAAGTGGATCAAGCGTGGCGCGCTAGGCCAACAAAATATATTGCAAACTGGTGGCGCTGGTGGCTCTGTTCTATACTTTGGATCAGGTGATGACCTTCACTTGTCGCTAACAATTGGCAGCGCAGAAAGTCGCGTCACATCGCAAGTATTCCGCGACCCTTCCGCATGGATGCACCTGCTTATCGCACTGGATACGACGCAGGCCACTGCGGCTAACCGCGTCAAGATCTACGTCAACGGCACACAGCTTACATCGTTTTCAACAAGCAGCGATCCCGCGCTAAATGCCACATTTGCCTTTAATCAGGCGGCGGCCCACATGTTTGGGCAGTCGACTGCTCAGCTCTCTGGCTTTTTTGATGGCTATGTATCTGACTTTCATTGGATAGGCGGTCAAGCGCTGACGCCAGCCAGCTTCGGTCAGTTTGACGCGAACGGTATGTGGCAGCCCAAGGCGTACGTCGGCACCTACGGCACCAACGGGTTCCGGCTGGACTTCGCGGACAACACCAGCACCACCACGCTCATGGCCGACCGTTCGGGTAACGGCAACAACTGGACGGCGAACAATATTAGCCTGACCGCTGGCGCGACTTACGACAGCATGATCGACGTACCACTTGGCGCGGGTGGTGCGGAGCGGGGAAACTATGCAACGTGGAGTCCACTGGACGCGACCACGAACAAGCCAACCAACGGCAACCTTCGGGTAGGCCACAACGCGGCTGAAGCAACTCGCGCGACCACCTTCCAGAGCAGTGGCAAGTGGTACTACGAGTTTGTCTACGACACGCTAGGTTCTGGTTCTGCTGTTGGGATTGGCAAGATCGGCGCGGCGTACACGCAAGCGCCAGGGTTTGACGCCAGTGGCTATGGGTTCAACCCAAACACGGGTAACAAAAACAACGCAGGTTCCAGTACCGCCTACGGGGCGGCATGCGCCACAGGCGACGTTATTGGAGTGGCGTATGACCTGGACAACGGGAAAATCTGGTGGGCAAAGAACGGCGTTTGGCAGGCATCGGGCGACCCTGCTGCCGGGACCAATCCAGCATTCTCCGGGGTGTCTGGTGAGTTTGCCCCGATGTTTGGGATTTCTAACGTCGGCTCTGGCGCTGGGGGTTCGGCTACCTTTGGCCAACGCCCCTTCACCTACAGCCCACCAGCAGGCTTCAAAGCCCTGCACACCGGCAACATGCCAGCGCCAACCATCGCGCAGCCTAACAAGCATTTTGATACGCTGCTTTGGGCTGGCGACGGCAACGCCAGCCGCACTATTACTGGTTTGCAGTTCACGCCTGATTTTGGCTGGCTCAAATCTCGTACAGGCGGCACTTACCACCATTGGCAAGTTGATTCAGTGCGCGGAGCATCTAAAACGCTATTCTCTGACGCTGTGGGTGCAGAACTTACGGATCGAGGCCTCTCGGCATTTGTATCTGGCGGCTTCACCTTGGACGGCCAAGGAAATAGTGTTGAAGCCAACACGTCAGGACATGCCGATGTGGGCTGGCTCTGGAAAGCAGGCGGCGCAGCAGTCGCCAACAACGCAGGCAGCATCTCCGCGCAGGTGTCCGCAAACCCAAGCGCCGGGTTTTCGATTGCCTCTTACACGGGCACTGGTGCGAATGCGACCGTGGGGCATGGGCTTGGTGTTGCGCCGAAGATGGTGATTGTGAAGTGTCGCAGCGCTGCTATTGCCAGTCCTTCATGGGCAGTGTGGCACACGGCTATTGCTGGAACTCAATACCTCGACCTACAAGCAACCATTGCAGCCAGCACTGCGGCGTCTATTTGGAACTCCACCACTCCAACATCAAGCGTGTTCAGCTTGGGCACAAGCGCCACGGGCAACCAGAACACCAGCACATACGTCGCCTACTGCTTTGCCGAAATCCCCGGCTTCAGTAAGTTCGGCAGCTACACCGGCAATGGCAGCGCGGATGGACCATTTGTTTACTGCGGGTTTAAGCCCCGTTTTGTGATGGCAAAACTGGCATCATCGGCCGGCGGCAACTGGGTTATATTGGACAGCGCACGCGATGCATTCAACGTCGGCGGCCGTGAGCTGCTTCCCAACGCGGCAAGCGCGGAGGCCGGCCCAGGTTCGTCTGACCTGTACGTCGACTTTACTGCCAACGGGTTCAAAATCCGGGGCACGCGTGGCGACGTAAACAACAGCGGCGCCACCTACATTTTCGCAGCCTTTGCCGAGGCTCCCTTTAATTCCGCACTTGCGAGATAACTATGTTCTACCACCCTGAAACCCAGACCTATATCCGCGAGGGCGTTGGCTTTGAATTGGCCGGCGTTCAGTATCCGGCCAACTGGCTCAACCTGTCCACGCCGGATGAAAAGCTTATCCTTGGCTTGCGCGAGGTTGTGACCGTTGGCGAACGCGCCGACGAGCGCACGCACTTCATCAACGAGGAATTGGTGGACGGTGAGCTGCGCGTCATCAACACGCCCAAGCCTCCAGAGATGCTGGCCGCTTTAGAAGCCTCAGACATTGCAACTGAGCTGGCCAAATTTCGTGCGGTACGCGAGCAGGTCATCGACCGGCTAATGGGTATTGCTGGGCGCGCAGCCCGACGTAGCGACACCGCCCTGGCTGCCGCCTGTGACACTGCCGCTGAGGGTTTGCTTGATCTGACTGCCGACCTGCCTTCCACCCTGGCTGAAGTCCGCGAGACAGTGGCTCTGCGGTATGCCGGCATCGCAGTGGCTGCGTTGACCGCTGCGCCGTCGCTTGAGTCGGCCTTTGCCAAGATTGACGCATGACCTGGCTGCTCTGGCTGGTTGTCTACCCCATAGCCGCCTTGGCTGCGGGCTATGTCATTGGGATCCAGTATGAGCGCGGCGGTGTTTGGCTGGTCGTAGTTCCGGTCACCCTGGTTTTGTTGGTCCTAGACGTCTGGCTCAACTGGACGCTCTTTGCCCTGCTGCTGCTGGAGTGGCCGCGCTGGAAAGACAATGAACTAAAACCCGAATGGACCTTCAGCGATCGGTTGGAAAGGCTTGTACAAGGGACTGGGTGGCGCAGTAAAATCGCGCAACCCATTTCGACTGCGTTGAACTACGTAGCCCCTAACAAGCGACACATCAAAACATGGCCGAACCCGCCTCTACAACGGGCCTGAGCTTAACAGCTTTAGCAGTAGCCCTCGTCGGTCCGGTCTTCGGTCCATACAGTTCAATCCTCTTTGCCGCGCTAGCCGGAAGCCTCTGGCCCTTGTCAGCAGCCGAAGGCCTTACGCGAGCCTCAGGCGCGTGGTTGCTGCTTCGGTGTGTGTTGACATCAGTCACGCTAACCGGCACGGCTGCGGCCCTTTTAGGAACCCATTACGATTTGCCGCCCACGGAATTTCTGTCACCCGTGGCTTTTTTCATTGGCGCCTTAGGCAATGGGTGGAGGCCTGTCTTTGGTGCTGTAGCTGGATCACTAGCCGCAATAGCTAGTCGGTTTGGCAACAACTCTGAAAGCCCAAGGCCATGAGCATCGACCTTCACCTAGTTGTTCACGAGCTGCTCTGCGGCATGATGTTCTACGGCGCGTTCTGCCGCGCTGTGTGGGCCAATCGGCACACCCATACCCACATGCGCCTTGTGATCCTGATGACCGGCTCCGTGGCCTCTTTGGGCATGCTGGCGCCAATAGCGTGGCATTACCAGCCAAACTGGTTTGCCACGCTGCTCTTGGCCGTAAGCGTCACCGCGCAAGTGGTTGCCTCAAGACACTGGCGCGACGGGATCCCTGAGATATTCCAGCGGCCGCTTACTTTGCCGTCCGCAAAGCCTGCTCCATTGAATCCTTCAGGTTCTCGACAAACTGACGTCGAGCAACCTTCTCGCCGTCCTTTCTGAGTCCTAGGCGTTCCTTCAGCGACGCCCGCGGAATGAGCAAGTAGAGTAGACTGAGCCGCTGGCCGTTTGCGGCCTTCCGCGGTTTCTTCAAGGCCAGGTACTTGTTGCCGTTCACCTCCTGAACGTGGACCTTGTCGCCCAAGGCGGCTGGCCGATCGCCGCGCTTGATGGTGTCCCGGGGCGTACGTTTCACCATTGAGGTTGGGATGGCGATGTACTTGCGCAGCGCGTTCTTAACCCCGCCGGTTTCCTGCAAGCCCATGAAAGCATCAGCCGAGTAGACCTGCGCCTCGAGCTTTGTCTTTGTGGCAGGCTTGATCCGGATATTCTTTACAATCCAGTCCCTGCGCAGTACAAACCGCTGCGGCATGTTCCGACGAAGTTCTGCTTGGACATCTTGCGCCGTTTTAGTGAGCGCCTTGGCTACGGCAAAGTTGAACTGCTTTTTTTCCACTACGGAGTTCAGCTGCTTGATTGCCTTCTGAATATCGGTGCTCACGCTAATCTGCATATTCCATTCTCCTGAGTAGCAGCCTAAAATCTCGATCATGACACATTCAGACTGGCACAAGATACTACTTCACTGCGGCGTGCGCCGCGACACAGCTACTCGCTGGGCTCCAATATTTGAGTTTGAGATCTGCGCGGATACTTTCAGCCTGGGTCTATCCGAAGTTGATGACTTCTTGGGCCAGGTGCTGCACGAGTCCGGCATGCTCGAACGCCTAGAAGAAGGCCTGAGCTACAGTGCGGAGCGCCTGATGGCCGTTTGGCCATCGCGCTTTCCCACGTTGGCGTCCGCCGAGCCTTACGCACGCAACCCCGCAGCCTTGGCCAACAAGGTCTACAGCGGGCGCTTGGGCAACACTGACGCCGGTGACGGCTTCAAGTACCGCGGGCGTGGGCTGCTTCAGGTCACCGGCAAGGACAATTACCGCGCCGTTGGAAAGGCCCTCGGCCTAGACTTGGTTGCTAGCCCGGACATGCTTGCCCACCCTGAGACCGCGCTGCGCTCAGCCATTGCCTGGTGGGAAGGCAACATTCCCGACTCCGTGATGGGCGACCTGGTGAAGGTCACAAAGCGAGTCAACGGTGGGACGACCGGCCTGGCTGACCGCGACGAGCTTACCGGCAAAGTTCGGGAGGCCTTGGCATGATCGACAAAATTCTAAGCCTGGTCCCCCGCTGGGCAATGTGGGCGTTGATTGCCGCGCTGGCTGTGGCTTGCCTGGCACTGAAGCTTTCCCTGGTCGACTCACAGCTTGAAACGGAGCAGGCCGTCACGGCCGCAGGTAAGGCCAACCTAGAGGCGGCCAACTTGCGGCTTGACCTGGCCGACGCCAAGAACCGGGCCCTGCAGCAGGCCAACGAATTTTCCAACAAAGTGATTGAGGCTCAGAATGAATCCAAAAAACGTGAAGCCCTTCTCAAGGGTATTGCTGAGTCTGCTCGTGCTGAGTCTGACGGCTTGCGCAGCGACGCCCAAGCCCTCCGCGGTCAGCTCGACCAGCTTTCCCGCGAGGCCGTCATTGAGCGAGCCACTGCCATTGGAACCGTACTCGGTCAGTGCGCAGCCCGCTATCAAGTGTTGGCGGAACGTAGCGACCGGCACGTCAATGACCTGCGCACCCTGATCGACGCATGGCCGAAGTAGGCTACAATGCGCGAAACCTAAAATAAGATAGGCGCGTGGCCCCTGCGTATGGGGCGCCATCATCAAAGCGGTCGTCTAACCAAGAGAGTGCTTCGGGCAAAGAATGCCGGTATCCAACCCGGCCCGCTTCGATGATGGTGTGTTGGGAAAGCGGATGCTGAGGTGCCGGGGTATCCCGGCGCATGCATATCAGTGCAGCGAGTACCTGTGCCATCAACTAATCAACCGAGGTGAGATCATCAGGTTGCGCGATCCTCGGTAGGTGCGCAACGCTACGGCCCGTCGGGTTCTGGTAGCGCCATCATCAAAGCGGCGGCGTGGAGGGACACGCAACCTAAAGACTGCGCCGCGTAGCCAAAGCGTGTCGTAGATGGTTTGGCAGCCGGTATCGAACCCGGCCCGCTTTGATGATGGTGGTAAAGCCTGCTAGAGGACCTTGCAGCAGCATTGAGACGCTTGGCCTAATAACCCAAGCTGCATCGGAGGATCCCTTCACAACGGGTCCGCTGTGAGTAAGTCGGTAGGGCGGCTCCCTGCGGCCATCAACCTTTTCCTGTTGTCTCCTTGGTTGCAAAACCGTTCGGGCTCCGAAGCGATTCGGGGCCCTTTTTTCTTCCGGAGGATGTTTGCATAGGCCTAGCCGTCCGGATGCGATCCGGGCCACCGTGGTTGGCCGGTGGTGTGTTGGTGGGCGATGCAGGGTTCGAACCTGCGACCTTTCCCGTGTGAAGGGAACGCGCTTCCACTGTGCCAATCGCCCATCCGATCAAACTTGATCGGCAAATCCCGAAAAAGCAAGCACCTACAGTAGGGGAGCACTGTTGTGTGAACACGGTGAACCCCCAGCCGGTATGTACGCAAGAGGCGGATAGGCACAATATGTGCGCCTTCGAGTCCACCGTGGACGCATTGGTCCAGCCACCCGATGTAGTTTGATCGCCGACCCCTGTTCATGATGGCCGACTAATTACGCCGGCATTTATGTAAAATAGTTTACGGGGTGAATGTATTCCAATGCATAATTACTCCAACAAATTGATTTTGACTAAGGAGCCCCGAATGACAAACGCCGAAATGACAATTGCGATTGAAGACATTGTTGACGCTTCCAACTGCCGCGACGTTGAGTGGCTGACCAATTACATCTTCCACCGTCAAACAACTTTCACCCGCGAAGAGTGTCGCACCAATGTGCGCGTGGCCCTGAGCTGCATGTGACTGGCGCGACAAGGAGCTAGGCCATGCGCCGTATCAAGCAAAACATTTGGGGCAATTGGGCTGGCTACGTCGGCCGCAACCGTGTCCACCAGTTTGGGACCGAGGACATGGCAGCCGCCTATTGGCTTCTCACCGGCGTGATTGACTACCTCGAGCCCTACTCTGACGAGTGGGAACTCAAGTGCCGCGCGGCTTTAGCTGCTTAGGAGTAGCCCATGGATTTAGCCGACTTTTTTGAACAGGAAGAGCAGCGCCTGCTTGCGGAAGCGCGAGCCGAAATAGCTGCCGACAAGCTTCGCTTTGAGTCCGACCCGGTGTACCGGGCGCATGTAGAAGCCAAGCGCGCGGCAACGATGGCTGCGCTGGAGCGCTCAGGTGCCTTGCTGGACGCCGTCGATGACGACCAAGCGGATGACGACGAGGACGACGAAGAATGACCATCACCGAAATGGCCCAAACTGCCCGGAGCACGTACCGCGTGCTGGTTGCCCACGGGTACAGCCGACACTCAGCCCGGCGTGTCGTTCACAATATCATCCTGCTGCACGGATTTGGGCCGCATGGCTATTTCCGACAAAGGCCCATGCATGAAGGCTAAGCCTCAGCGCGACCGACGAGGCCGGCTGGTTTGCAACTGCGGTGGGTACTGGTTTCCCCATCGCCTCGGCGGGGGCGCTTGTTATGAGTCGCCCACCTCCATCTATCATTTAGCCCGGCGGCAGGGGCTCGATCACCTCGACGCTTGCATTGAGCAAGCCCTTGCCGAGCCGTCGTTGGTGCGACGAATTGACAACAACACCGCACAAGTGTGCCCGTTTTAGCTAAATGGCGCTGGATTACGCAGTTTGCCTCTTGTGCGGCCAAAGCGACGCAGCTAGATACGCCCCACCTAAGGTCGGCAGAAACAGAAAGTGGTTGCGCTACTGACGCGCAGCAGCTTTCTGTTTTTCTGCCTTCCTACGCCTACCCCAGCTAGACTACCTCTTGCCTTGTTGAAACAACGAGGAGAGAACAATGTCTCTTGAGCTGGTCCACGACTCTACCAAATTTCCAACGGAGGCCGCTATCAACTTGGTTGGCTACTGCGCGGTCCTCATTGACTGCGCCGAAGACCCAGTGTCCGAAAAGTTTGCCACCAGCGTGCTGCACTTCTTCTGGAAAAGGTGTGAGCACAAAGAAGTCAAAGAGGCGGCCGCCTTGGTGCTTTTGAACCACCTGGCCGACCTATATCTCGAGGAGTTGGAATGACGCGGGCGCTGTCCGTAACCGAACTGGCCGTGCGCTGGAACTGCTCCCCTCAACACGTCCGAAACGTAGTGCTTTCGGGTAGCGTACCGAGCTTCCGTGTTGGCCGTATGATCCGCATCCCACTCGCGGACATCGAGGCTTTTGAATGCAACTGCGCCTCTGGAAACACCCCAACAACGGGGTCTGGTACGCCGTCGGCAGCAAGGACGGTCGAACCCACCGCACCTCGCTTCGCACCCGTGATAAGGCCGCTGCGCAGCAACGACTGATCGACCTGGGCCGAGTTCCAACTGGGCCCAGCGTAGGCTGCGCAGCGGCCATCTACCTGGCCGAGCGTGCGGCCATCCCCAGCGCGGAGCGGATCCGCTCATGCTGGAAAAAACTAGAACCCTGGTTCGGGCATCTCCGCCCGGACCAGGTAACCAGGGCCAGCTGCAAGGCCTATGCCGCAGCCAGATACGCAGACGGCGTGAAGCCTGGCACTGTGCGAACCGAGCTGGGCATGCTGAAAAGCGCGCTCTTGTTTGTTGATCCAAACAGCCCTGCCAACATCGAACTGCCGGCCGCGCCATTTCCTAAAGACCGACGTCTGACTCGGGCTGAGTTCAAAGCGCTCATGGACAGCGCCAGGTCGCCCCACATGCGTTTATTTATCCTGCTAGCTCTATCCTGCGGCGGAAGGCGTTCGGCGGTCCTGGAGCTGACGTGGGACCGCGTGGACTTTGAAACCGGGCTGATCCGCCTGAGCAACGCGCCTGGTCGCGGCAAAGGGCGCGCGACTGTCCCTATGACCGACTCCATAAGACAGGCGCTGCTGGATGCCCGAAGAGTGGCGACAACCGCAACCGTGATCGAGTATGCGGGCCGCCCGGTTGGCTCAATCAAGAAGGCCTTTGCCAGGACGTGCGAACGGGCGGGACTGCCTGACGTCACGCCACATACGCTCAGGCATACGGCAGCCAGTTGGATGGCTGAGGCCGGCGTGTCTATGCCCGAGATCGCAAGCTTTTTGGGTCACTCCGATGACCGCATCACCCAGCGGGTCTACGCTAAGTTCTCGCCCGCTTACTTACGAACTGCCGCACAGGCTTTGGAGTTCTGATTCGGTCGTCGGACTTGCTGGCCAGCCACTGCTCCACTGACACTTGGCCGGGCTTTAGCTTGGCCCGTGCACGGCTGAAGTAGACCAGCTCCTTAGGTGCAAGCTCCGGGATTGTGGGGCCGGTGCCAAAGGCATTTGCGGTCGACCCGGCGCGCTGGGTGCGGAACTCCTTGGCCAGGAGGCTAGGTCCCGATAGATCAAAGGCGTTAGTCATTTTGGGGATTTAGGTTTGGATTTTCGGCGGTCTGATTCGTCGACCCGCTCAATGGTTTTGAAGACGTGTAAGTTGAAGCACTCATGGCGGCGCCGGGTTGCATAGGGCTCCGTCTTGAGCACCCTGGTCTCGAGCACGCGGGTAGCCGCATTGCATATTGGGCATTTCATGTCGCCTCTGTAATCCCATGCTTGTCGCGCATGTGTTGCGTTAATCCCGCCTCTTTGGGACGGGAGTCGCAGTGCGGGCACTTCACCCGCTTGTAGACTGGTTTGACAAAGCGCTTGGCTGGCGTGTCGTCATACTCGCCTATGTCATAGCCGTGCGCCTTCTTAATTTCTAGGCGCATGTATTCATGCGCGTACTCACCCATGGCTGACCTCCGGTGCTGCTAAGGCTGCGTTAATCAGCCGCGCGCACTCTGAGCGGCGCAGTGGCGGGGTGATGTTTGCCATTTCAACCATGGCGGCGTCAATCTGTTCTACGGTTGCTTGCCCGCCTGGCGCATCTCCATAAACCAGTGGACGCATTTTGAAGTCGCGCAGCACACTTGGCGCGGGGGTATGGGCGCAAATTTCAACTACGCCGGTGCGTGAGTTGTTGCCAATCCAGGCTACGGGTTTTGTCGGCACTTGCGGCGTCGAAGTTTTGTAGTCAGCTATAAAGTCAATGATTTTTACGGCGTAGCCAAGTGGACCTCGATATCCGTTTGCCTGCATTTGTTTTGCGGCCTCACGCACATCGGCTGGTATTTCAACGGGAACCTCCAGCGCGGCCTCAAGCTTTGCTTTTAATTCCGTCCGCTCTTTAATGACGTTGGACAACGCCAGGGTAAAACTATCAATTGCAGCCCAGGCCGTTTTCTTCTCATCAAACGACTTCCAGAGTTGCTTGCGCAGCTCCGGAATACTGTGCTCCTGGCTTGTCACATCGTCATAGCGATGCTGTAACTGCTCAATTTCGGCTTGCATAGAAGCGCTTGCTTCTTTCACGGCGGCCACTGCGGCCACTGCAGCTTCCAAGCCAACTAAGCTCCGCATTAATCGGCGCTCAATAAGGTCCTTTAGACGGGCGTCTTCTGTTTCAGCTATGGCTAAAGACAGCCCCTCAGCTTCCGCTGCGGCAAAACACCCATGCACGTTTTCCAGGGCATCTTGCACCTGTATCAGCTTGGCTTGTATAGTCATTATTTACTCCCAAAATTTGCAGCTAGTGTTGGCATCTTTTGATCCTTCAGCGCCCAATACCGGGCAAGCTCTTCGCGGGCCGTCTTCAACTCGGCCAGCAGCTTCTTATTTTCAGCGGCCAGTGCAGCCAGCTTGGCCTCAAATTCTGCCGGGGTCATTTGATGACCTGCGTGAAGTAGAGCAGAACCAGCCCGGCTCCTGAGCCCACGCCCAACAGATATGCGAGCACCGGGATTGAGGCATCCAGCATGTCGTCAACAATCAGCTGGTCCGTCTTTCGGTCGGCCTGTGCCTGTGTGCCGAAGTTTACGGGGCCGGGTGAAAACTGTTCTTGGTCGTTCATGATGGATCTCCGTTTACTTTGGCAATGATTGCACGGGCTTCTCGCACTATGTCGCAGCGGGAGCACCGGCAGACTTCAGTCTTCGGCAATACGTGAAAGCCGATGGACGCTACTGTGCGGGCCAGGTCAAACATTCGTGGCGCTACTCTCAGCAGCCGACCGTTGGCGGCGCGTACGCCGTCACCACTGTCGGCGCCCAGGCCAATACCTGTATCGGCCGCGACAACATTGGCGCCGTTGCTGCCCATCAAAAACCCGCCCTGCTTGACCCACGGTCCGGGGGTGTGTTTTGAGGTCATTTTGCGTCTCCCTTCACAGCCGTCAGCGCCCAGATAAACGCGACGATCCAGCCCAGCAGTGTCCAGCCGAGCAGAAGGTTGGTCGCAGCAATGGCCGCGTAGTTGTGATGCTTGCGGAAGTACGCAACGCCGGTCGGCAGGAGGTACGCGACCAGGACAAGGATGAGCGTCATTTCGCACCACCTTCTAAGCACACGAACCGAAGCTCTTTAGTGGAGCCCTTCACAAGGGAGTCGGACTTCTTGCCCGCAGCAATACAGGCTGCCTCTGACTGCATCGGCACTGTGACCGTGGTCACGCTGTCGCCTTTTGCCCACGGGCCGGCGTAGATATAGAGAACAAGGATCCAGCTCATTTCGCACCGCCTTCTTGCGGCAAGTAAATTGCTCGCGCCTTTGACGCGCTGATGGGTGTCGGCTTGTCAGGCTGCGCGCAACCCGAGAGTCGTCCCGAAAATAGAACCCGCCAGTTTGGCAGTTCGTTTGGCACAACACAAAGCGCGCCGCCGTCATACAGTTTGTTCAGAGATCCGTTGCTGCGCCGGTAGTACGGCGTGGAGCACGCAAGCTGTTTTGCCAAGTCTTTTTGCACAGCAATACAAAGTCCCACGCGGCAAATGCTGCGGGCCTCGACTTCGCTGTAAAGTCCTGCCTTGTCAATGCAGTACGTGTAGCCCTTGCTATCGGGGTTCCACCAAGTGATGTGCTCGTGCGTTTTTGTTGTGTGGCAAATGTGGGCTATGAGGTATTGGTTCATTTTGGCACCACCACAATCAGGGCACCAATAGCTAGTGCGTAGACTACACACAGTGCAATGCGGACAGGCGTCCAGCGAAATGCGGGGCTTCGGCGCTCAATAGCGCATGCGTAGTCAATCGATTTTCCGGTTTTCATATAGCTCCTTGGTTAGTGGTTAGTTGAGACAATTCCCGCCACTGCCGTCTCTCACACGGCAGTAGCTGGTATTGTCAGACCGCTGCGGCGTTTGCCTTGGTGCGGTACCACGCCACGGAGGCTTTTGTGGTCTGCGCGTCAGGGAACTTGGCAAGAACCGCGTCGAGGACTTCTTGATTGGTCTTGCCCTCAGCGATCAAAGCCTTGCACATTGCGCCGACGCCTTGCTTGCGTGGTTTTCCCTCAGCCGATGGTTTCGGAGTCACTGCGGCCTTTTTGGCGGGTTTTGCAGCTGCTTCTGCCGGCTTTTCTTCAGCAGGCGCTGCAGCAGCGGGGGTGGCCGCGGGCGGGGCGTCCTTTTGCAAGGCCTCAATGCGGGCAATCAGCTTTGCCTTGGATTCCTTCCAAGCCTTCAGCGGGACAATGGCCAATTCGTTGTGCATGGCCACGAGGGCTTTGGTGTCGAGGGTGTTCAAGTCAGTCATGGGAAGCTCCTTAGTTACAGTGGTGGGAAACGGGTTAGTTGGATTGGGCGGGGGTAACGGGTTGGAGAGACGCCGACATAAAGTCGTGGGCGTACGTCTCAAGCTGGGCTTGTGAGTAGCCCTTGTGCATGCCGCGCTTGTTGCCGGCAGCCTTAGCGGCCATGCGACGGAAGTTTTCAGCGTTGGCGCGCAGCTGGTCGCGGGCTTGTTCTTCAGTGCAACGGAAGACTTGTGCAATGTGTTTGATGGACAGGGCGGTCATAATCAGCTCCAAGGTTGTTTGCTTTCCGACCAGCAAAACTGTTTTGATGACCAGCTAGGTCGGGGGCGGTAGTCAGCCGGAGACCCTTCGCCTGACTAGGACCGCCCGCTTGGGCGCCTAGCCGGTCATCAAAACATTTTTGTTTGGTCGTTGGAGTGATTATGCACTGGAATACATTGGACTTGTAAACTTTTTTATATCAAAGCCTACAAGTCCAGTCGGCTATAGCCTATTTACGGTAGCGAGTACCTTGCCAGCCTTCAGCAGCTACCGGGCATCCGGTGCCCCATGCTGGAAGTCGGGTCATGATGTGCTCGTAGTCTTCGACAGACCCAAAATCCTCATTCACTTCAGAGATGGATTCGTCGTGCACATGCCCAATCACCGGGTATCCGGCGGCCTCGACGTTAAAGAGTCCCTCCACTAGGAAGTCGCGGGCGGTTGCTTGGACCGCGTTCTCGCAAAGGGATCCCCCGTACGTGGACAGCCGGCACCAGTGACCGGTCTTGGGGTGCTCGCCCATGAAGGTGACCGATTCCTTTGGGCCCCACTTGGTCTGCACGACCTTGTACTCGGGCTTGTAGTAGGCCAGCTTCCGCTTGTTAGGAAGTTCCATGTAGAGGAAGTCACCCTTAACGCCGAGGCGGACTCGGCCAACCCGGTGCACGCCACCCTGGGAAATAGCAGCGGCGGCCGCCCGTTCGAGGTCGTACCAGAAGGCGACCGACTTTGGATGGGCCGCGCGCCACAGGTGCTTGACCAAATCAGATGCCAGGAACTCCGCCTCGCTCATTGGCTCCTCATCGGGGCCGGGGCGGTACTTGCTCCAGGCCCACTCGGCTTTGGAGACCATCTCCTCCGTAGCTGAGGCCTTGATGGATTCCAGGGCAGGCGCCAGGCTCACGCCATAGATGCCGGCCATCTTCTGGAACGCGCCAACACCGCCGCCAAAACCCAGGGCCAGCTCGGCAACCTTACCAATCTGCCGATGGGGCTTGGCTTCGCCAATCGAGCAGTTGTAGATCCGGGCTGCCGAGACCAGGTAAAGGTCAGGCCCCTCTTTGCGGTCGTAGGCGCGGAAGGCTTCAAGCTTCCACTCTTCGCCCGCCAGCCAGGCCAGTACGCGGCCTTCAATGTTGGCAAAGTCGGCAACCTCTAGCTTGCGGCCGTTGGGTGACATCAGCATTGGCCGGATTGCCGTGGAGAAGGCATCCATAGGCGAGCCATACAGGAACTCAAGCCATTCAATGTCGCCGCGGTGGATTTGCTCGGCCACCTCGCCCATCTTCTTGAACTTGCCCCGTGGTAGGTTGTGCAGCTGGACAATGCGACCGGACCACCGGCCAGTACCAGCACCGTGGTACAGAAACATCCCACGCAGCCGACCGTCAGCACAGGTCGCGCGGGACAGGGCGTCGTATTTCTTGACGCTAGTCCGGCTGGTCTCGCTGCGGATATACAGGACCTCTCTGACCTGAGGCGGGATCTTTGGGTCCTTCAGGTGCTTCTTGACGTCCAAGGCAGTGTAGCCCTTGAGCGGGTATCCTTGCACCGCGCACCACTCAAGCACGCGGTCGCGTTGCCCTGGTGTAAACCCGCAAATTTCCTGGCACCGGGCTTCTAGGCGCTCTTTGTGCGCCGCAGCCATGGTAAGCACCAGCTTAACGGCTTCCGTATCAACCAGGAGTCCCCTGGCGTTGACGCGGTAGTCAAACACCCACACCCGCTGCTCGGCTTCAGTTAGATCGGGCAGCGCGTTGTCAATCTCGCGCTCCACCTCCACGTCGTTGGCGCAATAGGCGTACAGCACCGGAAAATCCTCAGGCGCCGTGCTTGGGTGCCAGCGGGTCTCGTGGTTGTCCTTGGTTGGCTTGCGCGGCTTGGACAGCTTCAGCATCACCCGCTTGCCCGCACCGTCTTTGGGACGTAGGCCAAGAGCGGAGCTGCAGCCATCGAGTGAGCGGGGCAAAGAGTGCGCGGCCGCCTTGGCTGCGGTACAGATCCAACGCTCGGGCTTGGTGAGCGGGAAGTCGATGGCCTTGCCTGCGTTGCCGTTGAGCACGGTCATCTCAAAGCCGGCATTGTGAGCCGCTAGCTCCACCGTAGGATTGTTGACTAGGGCAATAAAGTCGCTCCAGCTATCCTCCCAGGCGTCGCCGTGCGGGCCAAAGCGGTCATCCATAGCCAGGCAGACTACCGGGTGGTCGTCCAGAGCGTAGGCAAGGCACAGCACTTCGGTCGACTTGTGCTCGGCGTACTTGAACACGCCGGACTTCAGCAGGTCGACCTCGCTAAAGGTCTCGATGTCTATGTGGAGGCGGGGCATAGGTTACTTTGCAAGAGAAGTGACTTCGACGCCGGCAATCAGCAGCAAGTCACTTGGGTGGGTGCCGTAGGCTGCCGCGTCGCCCCACAGGCGGTTGAACTCGCCAACGATCAGACGCTTGATGCCTGCATTGATGATGACCAGGGCGCAGGCTTTGCAGGGGCTGGTAGTGACGGCCATGGTGCCACCGCGTGCACGGTGACCGGCAGCAAGGATCGCGTTGACCTCGGCATGAACAGCATTGCAGTGGTGGTGCGACTGCGGGGCTGGTAGGCCAACACCCGAGCAGGGCTTGTCTATGCAGTGGGTAAAGCCGGCCGGGGTGCCGTTGTAGCCGGTCCCGACAATCAGGCGGTCTGTATCAGCAACCACCGCGCCCACCTGCCGCTTAGGACAGGTTGCGCGTGTTGCTGTGACCCGAGCCAAGTCCAGTAGATACTGGTCAAAGTCGGGTCTCATACTAGACAGCCATAGCCATCTTGATGGCTGGATGGTGATAGTAGTTCAACAGCTCAACGTCAGACGGCTCAAAGCTTTCGACCGCCGCGCCTGGTTCCTTGTACAGGGCCAGGGTTGGCAATTGGCACGGTGTACGGTTTAGGGTCTCGCGCGCGCCGTCTATATGGTTTTCGTAAATGTGGGTGTTGGCAAAGAAGCCGACCAATTTACCCGGCCTTAGGCGCAGCTCGTTGGCAATTAGGCACTGCAACAGCCCGTAGCTGGCAATGTCAAACGGCAGTCCCAGCATCACGTCCACGGAGCGCATGTAGAAAGCCAAGTTGACCCGGCCAACGTCATCAATGTCCAGCTGCCAATGGGTATGGCACGGAGGCAGACACATCTCAGCCATTTCCGGTGGGTTCCAGGCCGATACCAGCAGCCGTCGGTCGGTCGGGTTGACTTTTGCCCGGTCAATCACGTCGCGCAGCTGGTCGATGCCGCCAAAGTTGCGCCACTGGACGCCATAAATGGGCCCCAGGTCGTCCGGATTGCGGTCAGGCTGCTTAGCCGCTACGTCGGCCAAATTGGCGTCCCATATAAAGCATTGGCGAGCCCGGAACTCGTTCACGTCGCGGAAGCCTTTGACAAAGCAGGCCAACTCGGCTGCCATCGTCTTGAAGGCCAGTTTTTTGGTCGTTACCGCTGGAAACCCATCGGCGTGGTCGTGCTCCCACATGGTGCCAAACTTGGTCAGGGCTGAGATGCCAGTGCGGTTGGGCCGCATGTCACCCTCGAACAAAACTTCGGAAATCAGTTCTTGGTAGGACTTCATGCGGCCGCCTTCTTGTCGGCTGCAAAGAAGCCTGCGTAGTTGATGAGATCCAGTGCAGTGTCGCGCAGGCCCTCGAAGTTTGGCTCTTTACCGTTGAGGCGCTTTTGGACTAGCGAGTTGAAGCGCAGGGTTTTGGTATGGAGCATCTGGGCGTAAGACACAGCGCCAAACGGGAAATAGTCGGAGCGGTCCACGTTGTGGATGTCGATGAAGCCTCCGGACTGCTGGTTGTAGTCCTCGCTTTTCTTGGCGCACAACAAGGCTGCCTCGGCAATCGCACCGGGGTGGCCGCCGCGGCGGGCAAGCTCGCGGAGCAAGTCGAGGGAATCCACTTTGGCAAGGTTGGGATACGGGGTTGGCTCTTCAAGATGGACCATGCCGGGTGCGTAAGGCGAGCCGTAGTGGAGGCTCATACCGGCCTTGCGGTAGTCAGGGGCAACCAAGTCGGTCAGATCGGGGGCTTTCCAGCCGGCCGGTTTGACGACATCCTGCGCGGAGCCGCGTTTAGACTGGTCGGGGCTGGTGGCGCGCACCTTGGCCATGTTGGCTTCGTGGACACGGAGCCATGCAATATCAAAGTCGAAGTTTTGAAGGTCTGCGGTGCCAATGGCCACGTAGACAAGATCGACCAAGGCGTCGAGCTGCTCATCGAGCGCGCCGTCTTGCACGGCTTGGTGGTACTCTTTAAGCTCTTCAGAGAGAAGCTTCATGCGGAAGTCTTGGACTTCTTTAGGGAGTTGACGGGGGTTGCCGCCGTGGGCAAGGCCAAATTTTTTATGAAATGCGGAAACGTCGGTTGCAAAAGACATAGTGATCTCCAAGGATAGGGAAAGAAAAGGCCCCAATAATGGGGCCCTCTCATAGAGCGGTTTTTAGAATTCGTCGTCGTCGCTGCCGCCGCCTTCGTTGTCATCGAAGTCGTCTTCAGCGCGCGCACGGTTGCCCAGCGCTTCGCCCTTGCGCTTCATCTGCGCATTGTTCCAGCCAAAGCTCACGCCCTTGTTGCCCTTTTGCTCGTAAGCATAAGAGTTCACACTGACGCGGCCGTAGTCACCCGACACAAAGTCGTCGGCTTCAATCAAAGGCTGGCGGTTGGAGTCAACCACACCGGGCTTCTGATCGGAACGAATGTTGATGAAGTAGTGGCCCTTGTATTCGGCCGACAGCGCGGTGCCGTCTTCCTTCTTCTCGGTGTCACCATCGCGCAAAGGATTGCGCCAACCCGTAGGAGCCTTACCTCCCCACTTCTTTTCGATGGCCGCTTTGATTGCGGCTTTGAGATTCGCGACAGTCGCTGTGTCCGTTTTGGGGACCAGAATCTGCGTTGAATACTCCATCTTGCCGTTCAAGTCGTTCTTCTTGGGGGTGGCCCAATTGAGGTACGAGAAACGGACTTCGCCCGTGATTACTTTTGTGCTCATTTTTCGGTTTACCTATAAAACACCGGAAGACCCGGTACAAAAATTATACTGTACTTACTTTAGGCTCGTACAGTATTTGTTTGCGCTTTTACTACGCAAAATCTTGCGCTGCAAGTCCCGCGGTTGTGACTGCTGCACGCTTGTCGTTCTCCTTAGCCAGCGTGGGCGCGCCAACCTTGGACTCGATGTAGTCGTCCAGGGTGGTGCCCTTCATGGCCTTCTCCAGCTGAGCCACAGACTTCAGCTCAGGCACTGTCCAGGCTTGCGGGAACTTCTCAGCCGGGAATGCCTTGGCGACCTCATCAGGGTTCTTCCAGGAGCGGGTTTTGCGACCAGGTACAACCTTCCAGCCAGGCACCTCTTTGCCGCTTAGGATGTCAGCCTTTGCACGAGCCCGGATGGCCTCGATCATTGGCTCAACGGCATTCGCCAGGTCTAGCAACTGCGCCAGGTCCAAGGCTGGGTCGTCAAAGTCAGTGGCTGCCAATTCCTGCGCCTTCTTCACTAGCTCGGGGCATTCGCCACGGGCCTTGCAGAACTTGCAGTGATCGCCGGCGCAAAGCTCCGCGTCGGGTTTTTCGGTGGCCAGTGCTGCTGCTTTGAGCATATCGGCAAAGGCCATTAAGGTTACAGGCTTCAGCATGCTGGCAGCTCCCAAGAATCATAGTGGTAAATGCGGGGCTGGACGATGTGCAGCTTGATGGTTTTGATGTCCCACAAGTAGCCATAGTCGTGGTAGGCACCCAGCGCGTAGTAGAGGAGCTGAGAGTTGTTCTCCGCCTCTACTTTGACCCCCTGCCCGGTCTTCAGGTCGATGACGTGCATGACGTCGCCGACAATCACGATGGCGTCGCAAGTGCCAAACATGTTTGGGTGCAACCAGGACAGGTCGAAGCGATGCTCGACAAACAGCGTGCCGCCTAAGGCCAGCACATAGTCAACGTACTTCTGCACGACTTCCTGAAACTCCTCAGGCAGCTCCGCAACAGTCTTCTGCTTGCGCAGTACCTGCTCAGCGTATTCGTGGCCCTGTGTGCCCCATTCGGCGTACGGAGAGCTTGCTTCTGGCGGTGCGCCTGCCTCGAGACGGATGGATCCGGGACAGTGCATCCAGCGGTCGGATCCGCTAGCCGATAGGACGGCGTGCGCACGCTGAGTGTGCTCGACCGCCGTCGCTACTTTTTTGGATTTTGCGGGTGCTTTAGCCATTGGCCACCTCCCCGCCCAGGGCAGAAATCAAGGCCTCAAGCATGAGCGTCAGCTCAGCCGTCAGCATCGTCACGTTGGCGTCAAACGGGTCATCGTCAACGCTGCGGTTCTCAAAGACCACATCCAGAAACTGCAGCCCGGTCAGACGGCCGGCTTCGGTCAGCGTGAACGTCACGCGCTCATCCCAAGTAAGCTCAAGCTTGGTGGCTTGCTTACCCTGCAGGATGTGCGCTTGGACTTCTGCGGAATCCAGGTTGTGACGCTTGTAGCGGACCACGGCCTTGGTCTCGTCCGTAGCCTTGAGCTCACATGCACGGCCAATCGAGAAATGCGCGCTCTGCTCGCCGTTGGCCAGCCAGTTGGACATCAAGTTGACCGGCGAGGTCGTTGTGTTGACCAGCTGCAAGGCCAGCCCGTCGATGGCTTTCACCAGTTCGGTGATGACCACATCGCAGGCGCCCTGACTGGCGGTGTCCAGCACAAGGATGTTGTCCGTCGGAACAACCCACACCGTGACCGCCGTCTGCTTGGGGAAGGCCGCAGGCAGTAGCTCTAACTTGGCGTCGTCGGCCAGTTCGCGGCGTTCCTTTTTGCCTGGCTTGCGACCAGTGATAGACGCGATGGCTTCAGCCTTGACGGCCACTGTGCGCTTGATAAGCGCCGCAGGAACCGACTTGGTTTCGATCATCAGTTTGAGGATGAAAGCGCCGCCAACAGACTCGACCAACGCGCCGTGCTCAAAGCCGCGTGGAGGTACCCAGCCGGTGGAGCGTTCCTGCGAGGCCATGCAGGGCATGAACTGGTCCAGCATGCTCTCAAGCGAGTGAAGGCTTGGAAGCTTTGAGACCACCCGATAAATGGTTGCGTTCTTGAACATGTTAGGCTTTCTTTGCCGCACGATGGCGGCGCACGTTGCGGGCCTTGCGGGCGACGCGCTTCTGGTGGGCGTTTGTCCAGCCGTAGCCGGCACGACGGCCACGGCTGGCGCGTAGTCGGGCCCATGCACCGCCTATGAATTCATTGGTGCTGGCGCGACCGTTGCGTTCTTGGGTGTAACCGTGCGGGTTTGCGCTGGTACGGGTTTCGCGCGCCTCCTGCCCGTTGGACTGCGCGGTGGCGATACCGCCAGAGACGGAAAATGCGCCGCCGAGGGCCAGCGCTGCAAGGATGGCGGCCTTGCCGGGGCCGGTAATGTGAACTGGTCGTTGCATTTCGGATCCCTTTACTCAGAGACCTTAGCCATCACTTCGGCGTACTTGTCCTTGGCCAGCTCAGCGAGCTTTGCCACGCCAAAAGTGGTCAGCAGCTTCTTTGCGCTGCCGCGGCCGTTCTTCTCGTCGAAGGCAATCAGGGCGGTGCGGACGTTGTCTTCAGACAGTTCCTTTGTCTCGGCCTTTGGCGCTTCAGCAGCCTTGGTCTTCTTGGCCGGTGCAGTCTTTTCGGCCGCAGGTGGCGCTTCTTCTGGCGAGAACAGTTTTGGCTTTTCAGTGGTTGCGCCGTTGGCCAGCAAGATGTGGATGCCCTCAACCGCTTCGGTCAGGCGAGTCAAAAGGGCGATGGTTGCTTCGTTCATGGTTTCAGTCCTATCACTAGTAGTTACTACTTGGTCAATGATCTCCAGCTTGTCCATCACGCGTTGAAGCATGTAATGGTCAAGGGAGGCTTCTGTGGTCAGGAAGTAAACGCTACTTGCCCGACCCAGCTTGGTCATGGATTCCGTTCGGTTGGACGCTTGCAAAATGTCCTTAGGAACCCACGTTGTTTCGATAAAAATTACGACATCCGCGACCGATAGGTCGATGCCTTCGCCTGCGGCTATGATGTTGCCAAAGAATAGACGGCAGTCAGGATCTTCGCGGAACCGATCGACAAGAGCTTGGCGCTTGTTGCTGGCCGTGCCGCCGGTGATGGCTACTGGGTTGTGCGCTTTCAACTTGGCCTGCAGCTCCGCTATGACTTCATGGTGATAGCCGAATACTATGACTTTAGGCTGCTCTGCAAGTACATCTTCAATAAATTCGACCGCGTCAGGGATTTTCTTTAAGGCTGACAGCTTCATCAGCTCGGACAAGCCCTCGAGTGCTAGCAAAGGATTGTGGTGCTCGAACAACTCATCGCGCAGGAACGAGGCTTCCCGCTTATCCACTGCGCGGTCAAAGGTGATGATCTTGAATTCAGGCGGCACGTAGTTGCCGAAGACCTGCTGCTTCGTGCGGCGCAGCATATGGGGAGCTAGCTTTTGCTGCAGCTCTGGCAGGTTGCTGGCGCCGGAGACATCAAAGCCCCATGGCGAATCCCAAGCAGCTGCGTACCGCCGCGCAAACTCGTACCAGTCCATGCGGACAACCCCGAGGCTGTACAGCATTGGCCACAGCTCAATGGGCCGTGACGGCATGGGCGTGCCTGTCAGCACGTAGGCCCAATGCGCCTCTTGAAGCAGCTGCATGCATACTTTGGTGCGCGCCCCCGTGGGCACCACGGTTTTGTGGCCGGTCTTGGAATCTTTCTTGATGCGGGTGCTCGGCGGTGTCTTGATCCGGTGGGCCTCATCTATGATGAGGGTTTTGAAGGCCGGTAATTTAATCTTGTCCAAGATGTCAAAGTTGACACAATAGACATCCGCCTTACTAAAGGTGTGCTTGAGCCCGTGGGCTACGTCTACTCGCACGCCGGGATGCAATGTCTCAAACTCCCGAGCCCAGTGAATCTTCACTGACGCAGGGCAGATCACTAGAGCGGGCAAATGCTCAAGCGCCGCTGCGGCGGCTGAGCGAGTCTTGCCTAGGCGCATGTCGTCCGCAAGTATTCCTCGCTTGCGACTTAAGAGCCAAGTCTTCGCTTCAATCTGGTGCTTATGTAAAGGCATTAACTTGTTGTTTACGGTTACTTGACCGCAATGATACAATGAAATCTGCACTTTGCAACCCAGTTTTCAGAAAAGGATTTACTATGGACCCCGACTATACTTATAGAGCGCAGTACGCCGCGCAGCAAAAACAGGCCTTGGATACTTTGCTCGACTGGGCTAATGGCTCGATTGCTCAGCTTGCCGCCTGCGCCGGGTTTACAGTTGCCGGTGGTATGCGTTGGCAGAAGAGCGGCCGCGTTAGCGTGCTTGGTGCCAAGCGTTTAGCCGCGTTTCCGGGCTGCCCGCTGTCACGCGATCAGATTCGGCCTGACATCAAAATTTGGGAGTAACAATGGCCGATTACTTGAGGCAGTTTGGTCGGAAGCTTTTAGCAAGCGGCTACGAGGTTCTTCCTATTAAGGCCGGCGCAAAGCGCCCGCCGTTGAAGAATTGGGAATCCATAGAGATTAATGCGCGGGCTGTTGACGAGTGGCTCGGCCATCCAAATGCGGCCGGCTACGGTGTTGGGGTACGCACGGCACTCACACCAGCGGTTGACCTGGACATCCGCGACCAAGAGGTTGTGGACAAGATGGTTGAGTGGTGTCAGGCCAACATCGGCCAGACGGTTGTGCGGATCGGCAGTGCGCCTAAGACGCTGCTGGTATACCGGGCCGAAAAGACGTTCACCAAGCTCTCGTCCAAAAAGTACGTGGACTGGCAAGGGCAAGAGCACCGCATTGAAATCCTTGGCCACGGGCAGCAGTTTGTTGCCTTTGCCATCCACCCTGACACCAAGAAGCCCTACCACTGGGTGGGTGAATCGATCGCCGATATTCCGGCTGACCGATTGCCCATACTGACCGCTCAGAAGGCGCACGACCTGATCGCCTACTTTGAGGCCAGCGTGCCGAGTGATTGGGAACAAGTCACTACTGGTCGCGCTCTCCCGGCGCTGCAGTCGCAGGACGACAATTTTCTCGCCAACTTCAAACCGCCGGCTCAGCTCAGCACCGACGAGATAGAAGCCGAACTCGATTACATTGCCCCCGATGACTACGAGACGTGGGTGCAGGTTGGCATGGCCCTCCATCACCAGTTTCAAGGGTGGCATGAAGGCTGGGAGGTGTGGGACCGCTGGTCGCAAAAGTCTGACAAGTACACCTCGTCGGATGACACGGAAGCCAAATGGGAGTCGTTCTCAGCCAATGCGCCGGGCGTAACCATCGGGACGGTGTTCTTCCTTGCGGACCAAGGCCGACGCGCGGCATCGCGTGCCCGGATGACCCAATGGGAAGCCAAGGTGCAGGCGTGCAACGACTACCTGGTGCTACTCAATGAGATTGCCCCGGAGATCGGCAAGCAGTTTTCCTATGACCCAGGGCTGTTTGACCTGTTCACCGAGCGGCTCAAAAAGCGGGCTAAGGAGATCACAGGCACACCGGTTCGGGTGGACGTAATACGCAAGGCCATGTCGCCGAAAGCAGGGTCTGCGAAGAACCACCGCGCCTCATACGACTGGCTCGACCACTGGGTGTATGACCTATCGACCGATCGCTTCTTCCACATGGAAGATAAGTCGTTCCTGTCAGAAAAGGCGTTCAATGCCCAGTACGACCGGTTGCTGTTGTCCGATGCCGAGCGCGCCGATGGTGTGGCTACTCCAGTGAACCGGGCCGCAGCAGTTGCCCTGAACGATGCCGCCATACCGACGGTTGCTGGGGTTCGCTATCTGCCCGGCGCTGGTGACCTGTTCACCTTCGACGGCCAGCAGGTGGTCAATCTATATAAGGCGGACTCAGGCGCCCTGGTACCCGCATTCCAAACAGTTGCCGGCAAAGAAGCGGTTCGCCTGTTTGAAAAGCACATGGAGTTCCTTGTCGAGAATACAGAAGAGCGCGCAGTGCTAGTCGACTTTCTCGCATATGTGGTCCAGAACCCCGGCAAACGGGTCAAATGGGCTGTCCTGTTGCAGGGACCTGAGGGCAACGGCAAGTCGTATATACACGGCCTGATGGGCCGGATCTTGGGCCCGCGCAACGTCTCCGCCGTACCTGGCCGACGCCTGGAAGGCCAATGGACGGACTGGGCAGAAGGCAACATGCTGACGTGTATTGAGGAGGTAAAGTTCCAGGGTCACAACCGTTTTGATGCCTTAAACAGTATCAAACCGTACATTACAAACGAGGTCATCGAGATCACAAAAAAGTATTTGGGCTCCTACTCGGCGCCCAATACAGCCTCCTATCTGATGTTCACAAACTTCCAAGACGCTCTGCCCTTGGACAGTTCCGACTCGCGGTACTACGTGATCTTCTCACGGCTAAAGACCAAGGACGAGGTGGATGCGTTCGTGGCGGCTAATCCGGATTACTTTGCAACGCTATTCGGTGGGACCTACCCGGAAGCGGGTGCTATTCGGCGTTGGCTGCTTGAGAGGGACCTGTCCACGGGCTTCAATCCAGACCGACGCGCGCCTTCAAGCGCAGCAAAAGCGTACATGGTAAGTTTGGCCAAAACTGACGAAGAACACATGCTCGAGGAGATTTTGGACACAGCAAACGAGGCCTGTGTGACAGAAGAAGTGCTGTCTTCGACTGCTCTATTAGACCTGTGGAAGGCCCGATATACGGCTGACAGGGTGCCTCAGACACGCCGGTTGAACCACCTTTTAGTCAGTCTCGGCTACCGAAAAATGGATTTTGAGGCCGGTGACCGGATCAAAGCGGGCGGCCGATACCACCGGATATGGACCAAAACGCCGGACGGAGTGACCGAAAGCGAGGTCCGTAAGAGGATCAAAGCGATGGGCCAGCAGTCCGAATTTGAGGACGACTTCTGATTTTTGGCGCTGGCCAGCAATTTTCAGGCGCCTTCGGGCGCCTTTTTTCATTTTTAGGTCTAAAAGACTAGGACCTTTGGCCGATTTGGACCTTGATTTGGACCCTATCTAAGTTATTGATTTATATATATATTTTTATAAATAGGTCCTAAAGGTCCGAATAAATATACAAAATAGTAACCATAGAATAAATGAGATCACACATACACTCCCGCATATAGAAAACTTATTTTTTTGATTCGGACCCTGCGATTCGGACCCGAGGACGTTTTGATGCTCGGGAGTTATTGGGAAGCTGATCGGCTGATCTAGACTGCCCCCTGGAAACTGGGGCAAGTCACCCTGGAGAGGGCCCAAAGTTCTGTGATGTACAAGCTATGCGCTGCGCCCTAGAATGCAGCCGCTTTTACATAACAGCCTCTCAAAGGACTTTCGATGACTGAAACTTACCAAGAGCAATACGCTCGACAGCAAAAGGAGGCGCTAGCTCGACTGCTGGACTTCTTCAACGGGAAGAAGACCGCGATGGCCAGCGCCATCAAACTCCATCCGCAGAACGGACCCCAGTGGGTGCGTCTGGGCCGGGTGAGCCGTGAAGCGGCCAAGCGGTTCGATGCCGATCCCAGCATCCCCTTCTCCAAGGAAGAACTCCGTCCGGATGTGAAGTCATGGTCTTAGGCGTACGCAAGGCTGTCGCTGGGAAGGGTAAAAGCGAACACAGCGAACAGGTCACACTGGTGCAGCGTCTGCGCTGGATGCATCCCGAACTCAGGGATCTGGTTGCAGCTGTACCCAATGGAGGCAAGCGCGATCCCAGGACAGCGGCGGCTCTGAAAGCGGAGGGAGTTCTACCGGGATGGCCGGATCTGATCGTGGCCAAGCCAGTGCCTGGGTACCATGGGGCGTACATCGAGATGAAGGTTCAAGCTGGGGGTGTGCTTAGCGCGGATCAGAAGAGAGTGCATGCGGCACTGGTTGCCCAAGGCTATGCGGTCATCATTGGGTACGGTGCGGAGGATGCGTATGGGAAGCTCCAGCAATACCTGCTGTGCAGATGAGCCCACACCGCGATGAATACTCAGAGGCCTGTGTTTGCGCTGCTGAAGAAGAACGGACGCGGTGTGGACGATCCTGGTGGACCGGTGGCATGCCTAGGGGCACCCCACCCCCCGGGGTGAGCAGTTACTTTGGGGAAAAACTCCTCGAGGGTAAGTCGCGACG